>SRMA01024283.1:0-28895 GCA_007224835.1 Danionella cerebrum
GAGAGAGAGATAGAGAGCGAGCGCTGGAAACAAGCGTATGCTTTTTGTTCTAATATAAATCCTTTTGATTTTTTGTCAGCTTATGAAAACCCAAATAACTCCAAAGGATCAAACTGTCCAAGATTGTGAAACTGTCCAAGTGAATGTTTAGCGGAAATAAAACCCTCACAGACTGAAGACGATGCTTATCGATCATCATCTTAGTGTCAGGCTCAAAAAACATAGCAGACAAACTATGAGCTGTGCCCATTTCACATCTTGAAATGTATTTTAGCGTGAGAAAACGGGTTTGTAGCGTGAGAGATCACTCAAATGCGAGAGTCAGCTGATCTCTGTAGTTTCGCTCGTGACGTAAGTATGGATGCGGATGCCAAAGGCATTGTGGGAAATGTAGTTTTCCCCCCCGTTTCCGTTACGTCCGCGCAATGGCAGAGATGGGCGATGACGTCAGCGCGCAGCGCTTGGTAAACAAATATGGCCGCGGCTTCGGCCTAGCTCCGGAGCTCCGGAGCTCTTACACCTCTCATACGGCCGTTACCGGACTTCGCGGCGGTTTGCATTCGCTTCATAAGACGCACCAACTTTTCCCCCTCAGTTTTGGGGAAGAAAAAGTGCGTCTTATGAGCCGAAAAATACGGTAAGTTACTTTTTCCGCTTTCCTTTTTTTTCAATTTATACTGTTGTTTCTGAGAGTCGTGGCATGGATCTACTTCTAAAACTTGCTTCGATTTATGAAACAATTCAAAATATGGACACCAACCTGGAACGGATTAATTTCGTATCTCAAGGTTCCCCTGTACTTGCAAAATTGCTTTAAATGGATGATATTGTCTGTCGTTTTCCTTGCCGTGTGGACTTGGGATGTAATGGTACATAAAGCTCACGGTTCGGTACATACTGCGGTTTTTAACAACGGCTTTAGGTTTGGTTCTGATGGCTCAGACAATTATAATTTTTTAAATCATTCTTTGTATGGATCACACAAACAGATAAATAACAGCAGTTCATAGAAATCACTTTATTTTGCAAAATCAAACAAGACACATCTACAAAAAAAATTCTTTAAATTAAAATAAACACTTGTAGCAAGGTGTGCATGAGCTTCTTCTGCAGCGAGCGAATTAGCGCAGGAAGAGAGGGATTTAAGGAAGGCAAAAGTTACGGACACCTAGGGGCCTGAAACCAGGAACAGCTGCCTGAAGATGGCTTGTGATTCATATCTGAAAAACCTTGCTGGCACACAGAGACATTTTTGTTATTTCCTCTTTGTTGTATTTGTCTACAAAGCAGAGGTTTGAAAATAGTTAATGGTGTCTCTTGATGCAGTCCACTCGAGTGAAATATGAGAAGTCACTCCCTCCTCTAACTTTGGCGCTCGCTGATTGGATATTTACACAAAGGAGGAGCTCCTTGATTGGTTGTTTGCTTGCGGTCCTGCGTTTCTTCATCTTGACATTGTTTATTTTGGGAGTATGCGCAAATCAAGTCCACATTTCAAAACCAAGTGTTGGGACAGAGACAAATGTTTTTGTTTTTAAATAGCGCCACCTACTGTGAGGGAGTTATCTTCATTGCAAAGAAATGCTTCCATTTAGTTGTCTGCATATAATGAGGCTGTTAACCCCTCGTCTCTCAATGAAACATATAAAATCAAGAGTGAAAGTTCTCCTTGAACAACAAATATTACATGGATGGAGATAAAGCTGGATCAGTACAACTGTCTGGACCAACTCTAATGCACATGCATTTTGGTTTGTGTGCATTTCCTTCATAGATAAATATCCTCAATGGTTCAGTTGATGGAAGATGTGAGCATTTATTATCTGTGGTGTAAAGAGTACTAAATTATCATCCTCAAGTAAAAGTTTCTGTTCTAAAATCACATCAGCCATTTTCATCAGGGTAATTCTAAGAAAGAGAGAGAAAAAAGATAAGAACAGATAGAAAAAGTAAGATGGAGAGCGTGAAATAAAAAATAGATGGATATATTGTAGAGAGAAAGTGAGACAAAAAGAGAACAAAGTATAGAGAGTGAAAGTAAAGAATGAAAGATAGAAAAAGAAAAATAGAGAGCAAAGAGAAAGATAGAGAAAAGGCAGTGACAGAGTGGAAGCAAAAAGGGAAGAGCAAAAGTGAAATGAACAGAAAGAGTGATAAATAGAGTGTAAAACAAGCACGAGAGAGAGAGAGAGAATAACTGCTACATAATTCAACGTTCATTTTTGATCTGATTGTTTCTTTATACGCAATTTGATTGGACAGGATAGATGTCAATCACCATAGAAAATAATGGGTTTATTTAGGGAGGTTAAAGAAAGTAAAAGTACACATGGAGAACCAGAGAAGTAAACATTTTTAAAGCTACTCACCAATTTGGAGTAATTCGATTTTTTTTTTTTGACGACACAATGTTAGGTGCAGATATTTGGTGAGCCACAAAAAGCCATTTGGTGGATTTGAATCATTTCATGGCACTTGTGAACACACATCTGTTCATACAACTGGAGACGTTTATTCTTCATCTGATGTTCCCTTTACATTTTTCCATTAACTTATTTCACCAGTAAGTCATTATTTAGCCGTCATTATACAGTACTGTAAGTAATGGCAATGTTTTTTCCAAACAATTGCTTGAGCAGTTTGTATAACAACCTAAACGCAAATCTTCTCAACACAATGTTCATTTTATAATGTTCTCCATGTCTTTAAACCTCCAGACCTCGATCAGCTTCTTACATATCAAACATTTCTGAGTCGTTTGGAAAGTGAGCACAGCCGAGGCCAGCTAAAGTTCAGAGCAGGTAATCTAGGATCAGACACATAGCCTGGGCCACTTCCAAACACAGTAGCTTGTTTTGAAAATTTGCAATGAGAAATAAAGTTATGTGAATGATGCACTGAATTAAACCAGTGATGTTCAGTCAGGGGAGGCCACGCCTTAATGATCATTCATATTCAGTTTGCCATTTTCGATTTTTTTATTTTTGTTCAAAATCACTGAATTTCACATTTAAAGGCGTTCAGATACTAAGAGGAGACCTCCAAAGAGGCATGAGCTGAGCTGCCCTCCCTTATTTCACAATGAATTCACAATAAGGGAGCTGGCCACCAAAAACAGCTGTATATGTGTTTCTTGGGCAGAGAAATTATTAATTGGGATTAAATCTCCCAAGTGAGGCACAAAGCTCCCCATCCTCAGGCTAGGGGGTGGTGTTGAGCCTAAGAGACTATGGACACCACGGCTGAAAAATAATAGAATGTCAAGTGCTGATGTCCATTTATTCTTTCATAATGATTAGTTTCATTTTCATTTAGGATTACCATCTAAACTCAAGAAACGTTACAAATTATACGATCAACTGAAGCTGGAGGTAATAGGGCGGGAGGAGGTCTCGTCACATACTGTTGGATTGGGGCGTGGCGGCCATAATGGTTTCAACTAGAAGTCCCGCTTGAAGTTTTAGGGGGTTTGATTTTTACCTTTGTCCATTGATTAAAAAAGATAGAAAACAAACAATTATTACTAATAAATGGCTCAAACCCTAAAATTATTTGGTTAGTTTTAGTTTCTATGAGTAGGTCAGGGTCTGTTTAATGAGTAACCATGGCAACACGTTACAAATATGCCGTATGCGATGCACTCTTCCCAGCCTATTATTAAAGAAAGTCACTGAAGCAAGAACAGCAACACTTCTTTAAAACAATTTTTTTCTTCAGAAGGAAAGGCAAGTTGATCGTAACATTTTTTTGTATGCTACAGTTTGATCAAATGGTGAACAAGCTAAGTATTTTTATTTTTTATTCCAATCTACAAAATCTAAAGAAACTATTTAAACTCCAAACAATTGCAATTTCAGCCAGAATGTTAAGTAAAGGAACAATGAAAATAAAAATTACATTTAAAAATGAAAAATTGTACATATATAAATAAAGCAATGTAGATATTCATAGGACGCCACTCATTCAAACAATGTAAGTAATTTTTTATAGAAATTTCAGAGACTCCATAAGACTATATAGAATACATAAAGTATATAATCATTAGGGGTGTAACGGTACGCTAAAATCGTATTCGGTTCGGTACAGTGTCTTGGAGAGTTCGGTTCGGTTCATTCGGTTCGGTACAAAACAATAAGAACTTACATAATCTTTATTTTGAAAAGCTGCCAATACACAATAGAATTCTTGCATAAAATAAATAAAAGTGACACATTTGGATGATATTTTAAATAAATTGCACTCTTTATAAAGAAAAACACATTTTTTTAAATAAAAAATGAAATACTGTAACTAGTTAGGATAAATGGGATAGATTACCTATCCACATTTTCTGAAGAGAGCACAGATCTGGTTATAATATCTCCAGCAGTAGAAAATGTTAGATGTGTTGCCTGCCACATACCCGATCTCCGTGGAACAATGTCGGCATACAACTTTAAATTTATCCACTCGTCTATCACTGTTATGTATTTTAACAGAGAAGCCAACGTGTTCTCAAACACGAGACCGTCGTGAAGTGGAAGGTCTTCAAGTTCTGGCTTCTCTTTCACTTTTGCCATGAAGCCATTTTCTTACTCGTGCTCATCACTCAATAGCGTCCGTGCGGAAACTCGCCTAGGAACATTGTTCCGCTGCGCTTAATATCGCGCTAATAATAAATTTACATCATTTAATAAAAATACCGAATACCGAAATGGTACGCAAGTGTACCGAACCGAACAGGCAGTACCGAAACGGTTCAATACATACCGTGAACCGTTACACCCCTATATAAAATATATAATGAGGGAGGACACTTTAATAGCTACTCTGTAGGATCCATATGTTTGCAAATTTGACTGATGACGTTGACGATTTGTGACCTCAAAATTTCATATTGTAGTTAAGGCTGGGGGGGGGGTAAACATCTTTTATTTATTAACTCAACTCTGTCATCAATGTGCTTGAATGAAAATTGACTGTGTCTTTAGCAATCATATAACTGATTCGTAAATCTTTTTGTTTATTTTTTTGTGCAACAAAAACTTAATTTAAAAGCTGAATTTCTAAAGGTCTTAAAGCATTTTACATAGCATGCCGTTTTGAGCAGAATTGCGACCTCTGGTGGTGAGACATTTCATACTGTAGCTTCATATGAGTTTTTTTAAAACGCATTGTGCCATCTATTTTCTCTTGCCATCAAATATTTACTCATTATGCAGTGGAACATTAGATCTGAAATGCACGCACAACCCTCGTGGAGTAGGGGAAAATCCTCCTCAGCCCGGTCTGAGATCCCTCTCTCACCCCGCCTCCTGTAATACGATCAGCTGAAGAGCCCTCAGAGTCTGTCCATTCACTTTCTGCAGCACTCCATCCCGCTGAACGCAAGAAAACGCGCGCAAAGATGCGGGCGACTCCCACTGCACGCACTTCTCTCACGGTCTTGGCTTTCTACGGAGCGGCGGTTTGTTTGTCCCTTTGGATGCGTGTGGTCCGCGGCGGAAGTTTCGCGTGTAGTCCGCTCGGAGCGTCGGTGCTGGAGCTCGCACGCCGCTCGGAAGTTGTGTTTGAGGGGAAACTGCAGGAGGACGAGCGAGCGGAGCGGAACAGGAGCGACACTCCTCTGGTGAACATATCGCGCCAGGTGCGCGTCCGGGTGCAGCAGGTGTGGCAGGTGAAGGCGGGAGGGCTGCTCAAGAACTCGGTGGTGTCTCTCATCTGGTATGAAGGTGGCAGGTGCTTCCAGCTCAACACTGGGATCAAATACATGTTTTTCCTGGAGACTACGAACGACACGTCGGTGTTCACTGGAGTTTTCCCACCGGTGGTGACCAAGCGCACCGTGAGGAGGGTCGTGAGTCAGGTGCTCTGCCAGGAGTGCGGTAAGAAATCTCACACAAGAGCACATGTGCAGTCAACAGCTTGAGGTTTACATGTAATCAAACAAACACAAATCACCTGCGAGCTCCACCTGCTTTTTCTGCGTGTGATACGGGTATCAACGCCACTGAATTGTGTTCAATTTGCATAATTTAGTTCCGAAGAGTGGGATTGGTCGAAATGAAATTGTTCCCGTTTAAATGAGTTTATATTTTAGTTTTGACTTCGAGGGATTGTGCAAGTTGAAGAACATACGTATATGTTTTTGTTTTAAAATGTGAAATTAGATGTTTCACATCTTTCGATTATAGTAGGATTTCTTTTTAAGACTAATATGTAACAATTGATAGATAGATAAATAAATGCATTTTTTTAAATAATGAGTCTTCCAATATACACTCTTTAAAAAAAGTTCTTTGCACTTTTCTTCTATACAGAACCCTTATGCTCTTTTGTGTTTTTTTCACTGGTTCTTTGTGGTTTTTCAGGTTTTGGTATAGCTCTTTGTTTGCGCAAATAAATGGTTATGGCCTTTTGTGGTTCTAAAGTAGTTATTTGTTATTTTTAACGTGCTATATACAGATGCTGTTCATACATATCATGCCAAAGTTTAAAATATTGAAATACTTAAACAGTCTAAAAGAAAAGTTGGTGATGTGATATTGTACAATGTATAATTAAAATAAAATGTGCTGTTGCAGCATAACAATTCCTCATATGCAACTTCTAAAAAACTTTGCACATGTGATTTAACACTTAGAAGTAATTTTCTACTACTTTATAATCTTTACTAATTTTAAACGTTTTTTTTTTACATTACTCCTTTTTTAAATATATTTTTTTATTACATTACACAATAATTTCACAACAATCCAGTTTTTGTTTAGTCGAAAAATCTTAAAAATGGAGAATGAATGTTTTTTTATGTTTTATAACAAAAAGCAAAAATAAAGTTATATATTTGTTGAGACAATATAAAAAAAATCAAAACAATGTGAAAAATCAGGCAAACCTCTCATAAACCTTATACAGTGTTCCAAGCACTTTTTGTGTCATTGTGCTTTTTTGCGTCAGAACTTTGAAAACACAAGCCATATCACAGGTCTAGTACCTTGTTTTACCACTAGAATGCACTGATTTGGGGTCTCTAAAACGAAACTGAAAGACATTTTCGCATATTTTAATTTAAATTGCCTTGCAAATTAATATCTTTTGTAATGTTATAAAAAATATAAAAACGAATAACCTTCTTGAAACCAACATGTTATATTTGAATTCAAAACATCCGCTGTGATTGGCAAACAAACCGTTCAGAGACTTCTAAGAGTTAAAGGGGTCATGACCTGGATAAAAAACTGTAGTGTTCATGGATGTCCAATTATACAGACTATGAGCTTTTTACATAGCAACATATGGTAGAGTGGATAGGCGGTAGCCAGTATTTAGTGAAAGGCACATTTCACTAAACCTGCTCCTGAGCACTCGTAACCTCAGAATGGGGAAAGGTTCATCTTTCAGCAGGACAATGACCATAAGCACACAGGCCAAACTGCTCAAAAAAGTTACAAAAGACAACAAAAACAATTGCAAACATGTAAACAAAACATTTTCCCTTTTTTATTGTGGATCTTCTATGTTAAGGCATTTGATGGAAATCCATTTAATCTATTTTTGTTAAAGCTGCTAATTAAAACAATTGAAACCAAAACACTAAAAATATTCTCAACTTATTTCTGTAGCATCTTTTGCAGAGAAACTAACAAAGTACAGTGCCAATCTTAGTGCTCTGGGCATGATGTATGTCAGACAAATAAGTAGATGTGTGCACTGTATGTTAAAACCAGAACCTTACAGTTAGATATAAAAACCCAAGGGTGTGTGATGTGAAAGAGCAATATGGTCGATTTGCAGTCCCCTCCATAATATATAATGAAAGTCAAAATCACAAAAATCACAGGTGCATTGTTTTTCCACCTGTATTTTTACAACAATTCCCAAAGATTTGGAGCTGAGCTCAACGATGCCAGTATATTATACACAGAGATTGGTAGTAATTCAATTAAATTCACTCTGTTTACTTGGGTAGATATTTTAGGAAACTAGTTCTTTCTAATTAAATTGAAATATGTGGACTTTTAAATATATAAACAGAGGTAATCCTATATCAGAGCAGGGTTAGTTTATAATGTCTCAAGCCCCTAAAAGAGGGATTTTGGAGATAAATTCAGTCATTGTTTTCTGCAAGCTAATCGATCATGGGATTCTTTGTGAATAAAATGACAATGATTCCCGCTGCACACATAGAGTAGAATAAGCGTCGTGAAGTGGAATGAAGGATTGCGTACTGGTCGGGTTAAGTCTTGTGTGTTTGAGGGTTATGTTTGGAGCCAAACTCTGCAGGGCACCGGCCTTCCAGGACTGAACTTGGTGACCCCCTGCAGTAATAACATCTCAGGAATTAAGTTGCAAAAGCCTCTAAGTGAGACTTTGGTAACAATGCAAAGAACAGGACGCCATGTGTCAATCAATCCCATTTCATAACTTGTTGGAGCACCCTGACGTGTCAATTTTGACATTGCTACAGCATCATCACGTCATGCTAAAGACTTACTTACATCTGGACTGTCAGTGCCGTAAATCTGTGTTTTTGGCAGGATTTCTCCAGATTATTTGCGGTAATGTCATCACCAGATTGGGATGGATTACACAAATTCCTGCTCAACCTTGTTACCCCTCCATTAAAGCTAACCCTGGTGATCTCAGGGACTTTACAGGATAGGCTTTCGGCTTGCTGCAGAGTTTTCTCCAGGTTCACTTCGATAAGTTTACAGTATTGTTAAGGGGATGTTCAGATATTTTGGTTAGTTTAATGGCGACTGAAACAAAAATGGCTTCTTCACCTTAATACTTGATATTTGCCCCTAACGCTTGATGGAAGAAACTCTGGGTTTGAAAAGAGTTGAGGTATCTATTTCCATGAGTATAGGATTTTGATTTTGTGTGTACACAGTGAAGGCACAGCACATTATAGAATTAGTTTAGTGATTAATGGGTAATGGTCATTAGGCCAGAAACAGAAAGCATGGCTTTGTGATTGGGCACTCAGCCTTTATTAAAAGCTGGCATCAGTTATGCCGCGAGATGAAATCCTCAAAGTCCAAGGATTGCTTCATCGACTCGGTGCACTGTACAGCAGTAATGCTGTAAGGAGCTTTGAGATGCTCATAAGCTCAATGTTGCATTGTTTTTCACTCATATTTCAAATGGTGCTGTGGACTAGGTGCACAAGATGGCACTCATGACAGGAGGATGCATGAAAGTTTCCGGTTGATGGTTTGAGCCACCAATGTTTGGGTAAAAGGGTGATAAACCGTTCAGTTCAATATGCAGATAAACTTTCATTTGGTTCCGATAAATCCTCAAACAGGAGATAAAATCAGCTTTACGCCTCCAAAATATACCTGTTTGCAGCGAGCATTTTCATCTGAGCGCTTTAAGCTTTTATACAAAGATCCGAGTTTTGTGCGTCAACGCACCTTGATCTAAAACCAATGAACACATCTGACCAAACGGGTGGTGCCAATGAAGGAGAGTTTCAGAGTGCCTTTTGATGACGTGGAGGTAAAAGAGCTGCTCGGTGGCCATTTTCATAGGGATTTTGTACAGGAAACAGGAAAGAAATGTCTCACCACAAATCCCCTCTTCTTTATTTCTATGTGTTCTTTGATTTCTTCTCTGTCAACGTCTTCTTCTTTCCCTGTGTGGTGCGGAGAGCATCTACTGTACGCCATCTTCAGGCAGGGAGCACCATTGCATCAATATTTCCTCAAACCAGTTGAATTCAGATTGGAGTGTGGAGGCCTTAATGTTTGTAAAGTTCTCCTGGGGAAAAGCCCAGATTATTATTCATTCTAAGACATTATTCATTTTAAATGTTTGGAAACCGCTGAGTTAGTCATGTACTTTAACTTGTTTCTGACGGTGGCTTTGGACTTCTATGTGTTATATGTTTATTCACATTTTACTATTTAATGTATTTAGTGTTGCTGTGTGATGGACTGGTGATCTGTGCAGGGTGTACCCCTGCCTCTCGCCTGATGACCCCGAAAGGGAATAAGTGGGATAGAAGATGAATGAATAAATATAGGTTGATTTAAAGGAAAAATATATACTCAAGTTTGTTTAATATTTACAAATATTGATCGTTTTTAAAGGTCAATGGGTCTTAATGTGTGTAATCAGCACTGGTGTAATGGATCAAAATTCCAGATTATGTGATTAGAAACATTTTACGAAGTCAGCTAAAAATTGGACAACACAAAGTTTATCTTTTCAACATTATGTAGAAGAGGGTTACAGTCTTTTTTAACTCTACAGAACAATGTCATTATAAATTATTGTTGGATAGTTAAAAATTAGCACAGTATAATTGTGGACAGGCGTGGTCTAGTGGATAAGGTGATTGGGGATCAAAAGGTCTCTGGGAGTTGAAGGCGGGATGAGTGTTCACTTTCACTTGCATGACATTAAAATCATTTTGCCAAAATTTCCTTTTCTAAAATGTAGAAATGTATTTTGTGTCATATTTCATTCCTGGAGTGTTTTATATTGAAATTCTGCCCAACATTGATGCCCTTGCATGGATCAAGCTCCATTGTAATGCCTGCTTTTTTAAATCAGATAATCTTATCCCTGATTCAGAAACATTGTTTATTTTGTACCTTCTCCTCTGTCAGGTTCTTGGAACACATTCAGCTAAAGACAGAAAGATTGCTACAATAAGTTCAGTCATGTTGCTGAATACGTATTAATCATTTTTGAAGCACTAACATTTTTCAATTTCAATAATGGCAAAAGAATTGATTGATTTGAAAGGGTTGGGCTCCTGAGGGAGCTACAAATTCCGTCCTTCTGTCAGATAACAACATTATTAATTTTCTTTAGGGAAGCATATTGATTTACAATTGTCTGCTTTAGAATGTCGCACTGAAGGGGCAGTGGCTGTAGACCAGAAGCAAAGTGGACAATGGAAATGACAAAATTTCTTGTTTCTGTTGTTTAAATAGCTAATTATCTTACAACGTTATTGCACAGACACGAGAGTACTACCAGTGCTCAGCATAAATGAGTACACCCCACTACATTTGTCAGAAAACAACCTTTAGTTTCCTTTCAGAATCACTATTTTCTATCAGATACTATACTAAATACTCCCACAAATGTGGGCCATTGTATGCAAACGAGATTTGTTAATTTCTCACACAAAAACATGATTTTCTAACAATCTTATTCAAGGCCATGTTACAAAAATGTCCACACTTTGACTGTTTGTTAAAATTCTGTCATTTAACCACAAGTGAGTCTAATGACTCATTTAAGAGGTGTCCAGCACACTTGTGAGGCTTGTGAAAATTTTAACTACTGATTAAATTTGTACTTTTTAAAGGGGGTGGGGGGAGTTGTACTAATTCATGCTGAGCACTCTACCAGTGCATGCAATATTTGTAACACAACGAGGTTAAATCTGATGGTAAAAAGCAAACTCTTGTGTTGAATAGTATTCTGAGATTGTAATAACAGTTATTTTTTCGACACATGATCAGATCTGTGGCGGATGAATGTGAGAGCTGATGTAAAGTCAGGGCACATATCTCAGAAGGGTTATAGAGATAGCCGAGTCATAATCCTCTGTCCTTTCTCAGATTATCCCATAATCCCATCTTTATTCTCTATTCAAAATGGCCCACATTCACCATGAGCTTCTGGAAACCAAAAGTGTGACAGCCTGTAGTTTGATGGAAGTCCTTGCAAACTAGCAGCATTTATTATTAAATGATCTTGATTGGACGTAAAAACTTATTGAATTGCATCAGTGACTTAATGAAGAACAATTTATACATGTGTTTGTGTTGGGGGGGGGGCACAATGAAGCAGGATCATATCAAACCAGTGTTGCAGGAAGTACATTGGCTTCCTGTCAACGATTTGAGTTTACCCACATGGAAAGTACCTATATGAGGAGATATATATATATTCATTCAATCGTTCATTTCGCGGGGGTCTGCCGGTGCATCATCTCTCCAGCGCACATTGTGGAAGAGGTGGGGGTACACCCTGGACAGGTCGCCAGTCCGTCGCGGGACAACATTCACTCACACATTAACACCTAAGGGGAATTTAAATTATTCAATTAACCTAACTGCATGTTTTCAGAATTGTGGGGGAATCTGGAGTGCCCGGAAGAAACCCATGCAAGCACTGGGAGAACATGCAAACTCCTTCCAGGAAGACGAGCCTCGAACAGACAACCTTCTATATATATATATATATATATATATAGGCAAAATTGAGGTGCATACATATCCACATAGAAGCCCTATATGCATATCTGCGTGTATGATTCATCTTAAAATTAAAATATTTTTTCATATTGCAAGTTGAATCCAGCTTCTTTTATACTCCTCACTCCTCACCCAGAATTCAACAGACTGAACTCAGATCACCCACTACTTTTTGAAGTTTAGATCTTTCATTTCATGAGCAAGAGTAGAATCATAAGCGCTCACCCCCGCACACCTGTCCCACTTTGGCGTGTGCCCACTAAATACCATCCTAAACACACTTCCTCAGCTGCTGTTGACAACTGCAGCTCAGGCTTCCCCTCTCAGCTCCCTTTTTACAGGATCATAAGCACTCCATTGTTGCTGCCATGTTCAAGTTTCAAGGCTTTACGCTCTAGAATTCCTGCCATAAAACGGTGGGACATTCAGCAGTGGACTCATCTTGTCTGAGGTGAATTATGTGTCTTCTGATAGAGCCATTGACAGTCTAGAGAAGATCAGGAATAAATGCTCAGGAAGGATGTGGAGATTTGTGAGTTATAAGCTGTTCCAGGAGTTACTCTTCCAGGACCAAGTGTATCCTTCAATGAACCCTATTTTAACACCTTGGTGTGATAAAGTAGCTACAAGATTGTATGCTGGGGAGGTTTCTACATATTTCACAGCCTGTAGTGATGCTGTTGTGCAATAATCATTTCCCGAGGAGAGATGAAAATCGTATTATGTGCTTAAAGTGGCATTAGGACCTAGTATGAAGTGACACATACAAGGAATTTGTGCTCTTTAACCCATCCAAGTGCGCACACACACACAAAGCAGTGAATGAACACCCTGTGAACAAACACCCAGAGTAGTGGCGTAGCCATAACTGTGGTGCCCGGGGGGCAGTGGGGGAAACTGGTGTCTTGCTCTAGGGCAACACAGTCATGGTTGTCACAGGTGGGAAAGAATGAGCTTTAAACACTCATCCCACTTTCGACACCCAGTGGAGTTGTGGATCGACCTTCTGATCTTGTTAGCCACTAGACCATGACTGCCTCAGTACCTGGCTCCATCCCCACTGTCCAACAGTCTAAAGTGCAGAACTGCAGTCGGAGACTCCTTTCGCGAAGACAATCCTCCTCCTTGAATCTGACTGGTTCTTTCCGGAGAAGATGTCCTCAAATCTCTTCCAACTCTGCTAGCCATTGATCCAACACAAGCTTGTTTGTCAGTGACATCCTAATGACCCATGCGTGGCTTAAATTCCATTTTAACAGACCTGCTTTTTAAAACCATTTGCTAGGTGTTGACACTGATGTCATGTGTTTGATATAGCACAATGCACTCTGCCAGAACTCATCAACTCATCAACTAAGGGGACGATCCTCTTCATCCTTTCAGAAGAGCCGCTTACATGCCGGCACCTCAGACCTCAAGGGCATAGAAGGGGTACTGTTTCATTCTACAGGGAATGGGGGTTACGTTAGTAACCGTAGATGTTCCCTTTCAGTCGTTCACTTTGACGTATGTGGAGTGATCGACAATGAGAACCATGCCCTAGGTCCTTTCATACAAGCCGAAACTAAACCTGAAAAAGGTTAACTGCTGAGGCCGTTGTCACCTGTATGGGAACTCCTTCTGTCCCTGGCCCTGGGATAACACCATAGTATGAATGGGGAGTTCACATAACAATATATAGCATAACACACTGGTTTGAGAGCAAAAGTGACTCAGAAGGAGGGCATCCCATGGCACAAAGGGGGAGTCTGTGAAGAGCTACAGATGCAGAGCCACCATCATTCCCCACCTGAGGAGGGAGGGAATAAAAGGGGGACATAACAGCCAGCAGCCCTAGAATTGTATGATGTGCATCAAAGTGGAGGTGCCAACTGGGACCCCCGCTTTGGACTCTGTCGGGGTTAGGCAGTAAGCAAAACTTCAGGATAGTGCCTAGCAGAGCTGACTGCTCCAGTCAGATGCCGGAGGGAGTAGGAATAGTCAAGGATACATCACTTTCTCTGGAAAAGTGCTCCAAGCAACACCCCTTCATCTCACTTCTGGTTGTGATCCCCACACTGTCCCCCGAAACATATGAATAGTTGCTCATAATGAACCGCTCTGATGGCACAACACAAACCCTGGGCTGGATCTGCCTCCTATGGCAGGGCTTGCAAGGTCACCAAATTGTCCCGGAATAGCACAGATGGGACCTTGGACACAAATCGCAAGACCCGAATTCGAGGCAAAATTTGTCAACAAACAATGGCCCCCTAAGTCATTTGGAACGTTGTAATTGGTTAAAGGGTATTGGACGCACTGACGATCGTTCCTATTGTGGATCATTGAATACGTCTCTGTTCCCTCCATCAGGGAACGGTGGTTACACCAGTAACCCATAGTGGGGAAGTTGGGTTAGGATGGCAGGAGCTCATCATATGCATTTAACGTTTCATTTTGGTCAACTTTGGAGCAATTTCTAGTAAATAAAATAATGTTTGAAGAAATAAAATGTGACCAATTAAAGGTCCACTTAAGAGTCATTTTTTTCTTGCGAGTTTTTAACATTTCTCCAGAGAATTGTATGCGTCAGTTTATGTTAAATCTGAAAACATAAAAGCACACCCATTACTGCTCTGTGGCCAAATATAATATAACCATGTTTCAGGATCATAAAACGTCAGAAATTCATCCTCTCGCACCCCTCAAGCCAAACCCACCGAGGCATAAACTTGAATTTTTCAGACTCACAGAAATACAACAATTGCTATATCAAAGCTTTGAACTTTTGTTCAGAAAAGAACTTTTTTTTTACTTTTTGCGTCTTGTACAAATGGACTCATTTTGAATTTGATGATTCCAAAAATTCTGGGATGCGACATTACCCTGTTGTTACATCACCAGTTCTTTAGTGAAGAAAACTTAGATTTTTGCTCCATTTCTTGAGTTGGTCTGGGTTTCCTTGTGGTTTGCACAAATAAGTTGTATTAAAGTGATGTAAAGTGAAGGAAAAACACATTTTGAGAGATGATGACTTTTCTCTTTTTTTTCGGGTGACTGTATGAGCAACGGGAAGCATCTTGACATGTGTTCTGATCCGCTGGTTCTGAGCTCTAATGGATTGAAGCAGCTGCTTCTTCATCTCCTCCAAACACAAACCACTATTGTGCTGCTCTCTGCTTCCAGAACATTGACAAACTACAAAACCAAAACTAGCCTCAAACTTGACTCATTCTGGTCTGAAATGGAAACACTTCTATTTTTTTTCCAATCTATTAATAACCCTGCAAAAAATTCTATGTTGAAAAGCTTTTGAAAAGACGTCCTCTCGCAATCTCCAATCTTGTTTGAAATGTAGTTCCAAAATGAAAGTTAAAAAGACATCAACGTCTTTTAGCCGTGGAAACAACGTAATTTCATGATGTACTCGGACGTGCTAGTATGACCACATCTGGACATGCACCAATCATAGCATGCCATCATTTCCAATTCACGAGCGCACACTCAAAGAAAGCAGCCATGGATACTCAAGCGAGGCGAGCTGTCCGAGAAAGGGCCGAGTTGCCAAAAGAAAGCTTGAGGGATGCAGCTGTCTTACGGCTTATGTAATAATGTAACTTAGAGTAGCACCCATCATTATTATCTTCTCATGTATACTCCCGAAACTAGTCTTACGGCATCACTTGGAGTATCAACAGAAAATTAAAGAGATCTCTAACGATATCTCCTAAGGTCATATGAACAAAAGTAGTAGTCCTAAGAGAGAACTCTGTGGAACTCCAGGCTTGTGAACAGAGGTTAATGCACGTCCAGTAACCACAGCAAATTAATTATAAAGATTACACCAATATCAATCTCTCCCCTAATCACCAAATAGTCGTCCAGGTGCTAGCTCGTGTAAATCCAGAGGAACTATATCAACTACAAGGGGGCCACCAAACAGCTCTATACAGGCCAAATCCATGCTATGATTACCAGTGACACCAGATCGCCTGTCATTGGATGACGTCACATTGTTTTGGAGGTTTGGGACTTCAGAGAGAAATGTTTCACGTCTAAAAAACCTTCAGACCTGAGGTGAAAATATAAGATGCCTCACTGGTTCTCATTTGAAGATCAAGTAGTTCTTTGTGCAATATGCAAAGATATATTTACTTTCATGATCAAGTGAACACTGAGACCCAAACTCAAGTCTGATCTCCTCATAACGGCTTTTTAACTGATGTCTTAATCTTCTGAAAATGAAAGACTTTCAAATTTTACAGTATTATGTCTAATTTTGTGCTTACGAATGGTAAAATCATGAATGAACCTGAAATAGTTCCCATATTGGTGAATCCTGGTACAGTCTCTAGGGGGCAGCGTTGTTCAAGAATGAAGTTCATCCAGCCTCACTGTTGCAGCTCATGGTGTTCCCTGGACACCATCTGCCTCTGCCATTCACAGTGAGCACCAGGAGCTGAAGCGCTGGGAGTGTGCCAGCACTGCTACACAGTTATATGACAGAAGGCATCTATTTATCTTTCATGGGTTAAACAGGTCTATGTGTTTTCCAGTGAAGGATAACCCACTTAATCTTAATAAACCTTTAAAGATGTGCAAGTAAGTTACCATCAACTTCAATTAAAAAAAGGAGATGTTCTAAGAAGAAAAGATCTGTCTTTCCTTGTGAGTTTGATTGAGAGTTTAGGGAAACAAGAACTGATCAAATTATGATCAATACTGATTATTGTTTTGCCACTTTGAGTACATTTTTGAGAGCCTAAAGGTGTTAGAAAAGTCTGAATTTCACACATACCTCAGAATGGGTGAAGATTTATGTCTTTACGAGGTTTGAAAAATGCGTGTGGCATGGCTCTATAGCGCCTCCTAATGTATTTAAGCTTTTGGTGCTCTGATAGTTTGTCGTTAGCGAATGAAATTCGGCACACATTTATGGCACTAAGACTTAAGTATAAGTAATATAGATTGAGATTCTAAAATCGTCAGTAAATCAGTTATTTCGCAAAAACCTCTAAAAATGGTACTTTTGCTTATGTCATAGTTTAACAAACTCCTCCTAGAGATTTTATCTGTTCATCTCCAAACTCTGTTAGTCTTATCTAAAGCCATATGTAACATTAAACTGCGAAGCATTATGCAGTTATCGAAATTTGAAATTTTGCCATAAACAGGAAGTTGTTAATAAGTTCAGATTTGCCATAAGTTTTAAGGGCCTCACCTAGTGGCAACATGGAAGGTTTCACTTTGTGGAGTTTCCTACTATTTCAGGAATTGTTTGAAGGACATGTTTGAAAATTGGAATACTACTTAATGTAAGGGATGAACCTACAAAAAAAGTCAAATGGATCAAGTTTTCAAAGCCGACTAGAAGTCAGGTATTTTTTTATTTTCTTGTCAAATTTAATAAAATACTGGGCCTCTTACTTTAACAAACTCCGCATAGAAATTTGAATTGATCATCATAAAACTCTGGTACCCTCATCTAAAGGCCTTTCCGATGTTAACGTGTAAAGCTTTTTTTGAATTTGTTGAACGGTTCATTCTTGGTCAAATATAGTGGTTTCTCAATAGAGAAGGACGTTGTTATATCGGCCATACAATGTTCGATCAGGATGAAATTCTGTGTGTCAGTTCAATGAAATTCAATGTTCTGAAGTGTGTCAGTTGTAGTACCACATAGTGGCCACATGGCACAAGCCATTTTCTGTAGTTTTTTTAATGTGTTTGAAATAAACGTTTGAAACAAAGACAAAGACCTACAAAAAAGTATTTTGGAAGGAGTTTCCAAAACCATCTGGAAGTGAATTGTTATATATTTAAAAAAAAAAACCCTACAAAAAAAAACACATCTCATACTTTAACAAATTCCTCCTAGAACATCTTATCTTAAGATTTGTCAGTTTATAAGTTGTGAAGCTTTTTTGACTTTTTTTAAACTATATAAGTCAACATTTTGCCATAAAGAGATACTTGTTATAACCGAGGCATACAAAGTCTTACTGACACCAAAGGTACCAAATAGTCCATGACCATATCTCAGTTATAGTGCCACCAGGTGGCTACAGGAAATACAACATTTAACATTGACAAGGTTCTTCTTTTTTACCAATTTTGGCTTATGTGACAAGAATATTGGCCAAATCAACACCACAAAATATTAAGGGGACGCTTTGAGATGTGGTTTTCATTATTTCATTTGTCTGTATTCATTCATTTTCCATCCCGCTTATTCCCTTCCGGGGTCACGGGGGTCTCCAGGGCACACGCGGCGAGTGATCGCAGTAATTGTAATTGTAATTTTAACAGCAAACTGGCTACCAAGACGCCCGAGGTTAGTCATTAATTAGTCATTTGTTTCCACAAATGTTTCATTTGTAATTTGCAGCAAAATACATTCCATACATACAGTCAAGCTGTTGTAAGACAACAGATTTTTTTTGATGCAATTCTGAAACAATGAAGCTAGTCGTGGACCGATGAACAACAAAACTTTTCAAGTAATGAAATCTGCTCATTCTGGTGAGACTTAGTCACCTTAATAGTAAAATAACGCTCCAGAGCTAATGAACGTGCTCTCTGTGTTTGACCAGAGCACAACATTGACTTTCATTATGTTGATGCATCAGACTCCTCACACTCTCCATCCCCTGAAGTCTATACATCCTCAAATTATTTAATGAGGTCTTTAGTAGTCTCTGCACGTCATACTATACTATAAACTGTGTTAGGGCCTTGACAAATAGCTCTGCGTGTATCTTCCGTCAGAATAAAGATTGCACAAGAGAATCTAAAACAACAGCTGCAGCGTTTAAACAGCTGTAATGGGCTTTAGTTTTGAACGGTTTCATTGTCAGTGGAGTTATCTAATATTTGTTTGTGTTCTTTCTCATAACATTCATCTACCGTACATTTATGGCAAACTACTTTAGAATAATTCTAAATAAGGGTTTCTGGCCCTCGAACAGCACAGTGGCTGCTTGGTTAAGAGCTTCTCTTGGTTCTGGGTGTGTTTCTAAAGAGTTTAGATTTATGATTGACTCCATTTATATAGTTGCCAGGAAGTAGAGTAGGCACCTACACACAAGTATTTATACAGCCCTTTATACTGTTGTTTCAAAGCAGATTCCCTGAGTTTTGAATGTTAGTAGGCCCTATCATCCCATTCCAATGCAGATGAACACTACCGTATTTTTCGGCTCATAAGACGCACTTTTTCTTCCCCAAAACTGAGGGGGAAAAGTTGGTGCATCTTATAGACCGAATGCAGAGCGCCGCGAAGTCCGGTCACGGCCGTATGAGAGGCGTAAGAGCTCCGGAGCTAGGCCGAAGCCGCGGCCATATTTGTTTACCCAGCGCTGCGCGCTGACATCATCGCCCATCTCTGCCATAGCGCGGTCGTAACGAAAACGAGAAAAAAAACTACATTTCCCACAATGCCTTGGCTACGGTAGCCCCAGCGGTGCTTCCACATCCATACTCACGAGCGGAACTGCTGCCGTTTCTCACACATTAAACGTAAAAGAGCCCCGGAGCTAGGCCGAAGCCGCGGCCATATTTGAACACCCAGCGCTGCGCGCTGACGTCTTCGCCCATCTCTGCCATAGCGCGGTCGTAACGAAAACGAGCAAAAAAACTACATTTCCCACAATGCCTTGGCTACGGTAGCCGCAGCGGTGCTTCCGCATCCGTACTCAAGAGCGGAACTGCTGCCGTGCGCTCTCTCTCTCTTGCTCGCGTGAGGAAAACAAAACGCTCTCAATGACTGAAACTCTCCTTTAATAAACTCAAACTCAAATCATCTCTCAACGGTACATCTCACACATGTACATACGAGATAACAAACGTAAGTAACGTGCTCTGCAATTGGGTAGTGTTGCTAACCAGGTAAGAGCGTATAAGGATCATATCTTAACACCATGCAACCGAATTGCCACTTAAATAAGCTATAAATAATGAGTTATTTAACATTAAGGAGTAGTTACATTTATTTTACAATAAAATAGTTATTAATTAATTATTAAATAATTATTATTTTACATCATTTACATTCTTTTCAAGGTTTAAAGGGGGCTCGACTAAAAAAGTTTGAGAACCACTGTATTATTACTAATGTGGGGGCAATCTTACTAGCTATTATTAGTAATGTAGTGACAATGTTACTGGCTATTATTAGTAATGTAGTGACAATGTTACTGGCTATTATTAGTAATGTAGTGACAATGTTACTGGCTATTATTAGTAATGTAGTGACAATGTTGCACTGGAACAGTGATGGTGATAACGAATGGTGGACTTTAGAGTGATGAGTGGGGGCAAAGAAAAACATTACAGCCTTTTTTTTGTTACTTTTACTGTTTACTGTCTGTTCATGTTACATGTTTGGCTGTTAACTTCTACACAGTTGATATAAAATATTTTACAAAAGTATTTGGTTCAGAATCTTTTTTTTCTAGATCTTCCTCTTTTAAAATTGGGTGCGTCTTATGAGCCGAAAAATACGGTAAGTGTTCTTAGCCCTAGCCCTTTTCCATATCCTGTAATTGCATTTATAGCATAGGTTAGCATTGATCTTTGATTCCAATTAGACAAGTAGCATTTCAACTTAAAATAATTAAATATTCCATCAAATTTCCATATTAATACCAAAATAGTCCTAATCATTACCTGACTGTTTTAGAGTTACATCATGTTTGAAGACCAGCAGAAGTTGAAACGTTGATATGTTCTTGGCTAATATTTTTGTGATCCACTACTTTGTGTCGAGACTGATGTCTTCTCTGGTGACTACGTGTAATATTGACAGATGTCACTATGAGATCGTAACAACTAGTCAAACAAATATGACATTTCTGCTGAACACTGTATATATGAGGACCTCCCCCTTAAAAATTATCAATTTAATTAGTAGCTCAAAAAAAACAAGAAAACAAGTTCCTTTCAAAACTTTTTGCAAGGTTTTTTTGAAAATCTGAAATCTTCAGAAAATCTCGGCTTCCCCTTCAGCATAGAGCGTTACATTGTTGAGTCCATGATGCCATCAATGAAATGCAGCTTCCCAACCCCAGCAGCACTCATGCAACCCCACATAATGACACCGCCACCACCACTGTTTCACTGTAGGCACTATTTTCTTGAATTCCTCACCTTTACGACGCCATGCAGTTTTAAAACCATTACTTCCAACAGTACTTTTTTAGGGATTTAGGAGAGGCACCCTATACGATACCCATAAATGCCATTCCTATGCAGTGTGCACGTGAAACGGTCACTCCAGTTTAGTTTTCTACTGCTTTAACTAACTGCAGTAAAGTGGTTTTCTTCATCCCTTCTCATCAGAAGATGCTCCTGCCGAGATGTTTACCTCTGTGGACGGCCTGGACTTCCCTTACTTTTTGGATCACTTTTGGTACAGTATTTTGAATGATATGCAAAGCTCTGCGGATCTTCTTGTAGCCCTCACCTTTTTGTTTGAAATGATTTAATATCTCAGATTGTGTGACATTTTTCTTCCATGGGGAGCAATTACTGATGAAGTGGTTAGGGCTTTTCTTTGTTAAATAATGTCCTTGTATAGTCACCTGTCTGCTGGACACCTTTTAAATTAATCATTAGACTCACTTGTGGTTGATGCCTGTTAATTAGAATTTTGTAATCTTCAGTGTGGATTTCCTCCAAAGACTATAATGAGGTTCTACTCATTTTCCTCATTTGAGGACTGCCTAAATGGACCATGTGAATGGGTAATTGATTATAACAGCCACTGTAAGCACCAGAAATGCCTCCTTCAGTAGGCTTTGGTGAAAATACCTCTATCCATAGATTCCTACTGTCATCTGGGTGAATTAAGGCTATGCAGAAGGATGGTTGCACTTGCACAGAAGCCCCGTCCTTTAAATCTGCTTCTTCCAATCATAAACACAAACAAGTTGCCAATCAAGTGGTTTAACCTCAGTCTTTTTATTTTCTTTGTGTAGGGGTTGGGGGTTGGCATATAAACGTTCTCTGAAAGACATCAAGCATTGTTTTTAATCTTGAAGAGGAATATGTTTTACAAGGAAGGCTCTTGTACCTGTTGCTAAACTTGTTATACTTGATATTTTTATTTATTTCAATAAAAGACTGACTCTTATTCCTAAAATATATCTATGGATGTGTATAGTTGAAGATGAGTGTTTGCAGAGGTCTAACCTTTGTTCTTCCTGTTCTATTTTAAAAGCAGTTTTTGGTGGGGTTGTGTTCAGCCGAAACCCCTAATCTTCAGTTTCACCCACGACTCAGGCGGGAGAGTGGAAACACAGTGCCATCAATTGTCCTATCAGAAAGAAAAATAATGAACTCATGCTTCTAGAAGTCAATGGCACTAGATGTAAAAATGGAAAATGCTGTTTTTGAAGCAGGGCCAGGTCAAGATAGGGATCCAGGACGTTTACAGGGTGTTTTTTTAAAGACATTATTTTCTTATAATTGAAATACCTTATACAGTTGTATATCATAATAAATACAACTAAAGAAAAACAACTCGACTTGCTGATCAGGATCTCCAACGTCAGCAGAGACAAAAGTCAAGTGTCTCTCAGTTCAGCCTTGATCAAAAATGAATGTGAGACAAACATTTTGCCATATAGGGCAGTTATGGCTCAGAGCCAGAATTAATGTCAAGAAAAGCTTTGCTTCTCAAATGATTTTCTCGAAAGAGAAAAATGATGGATTTTGGGGATTTTCCCTTGTTACCTTGATCTTATTAATCAAATAACGTCAATGCACAGAATCTATGAGCGTTAAATGATCAGATAAAACAAACATTCATCACTCTTTTGAGGTAATCCTATCATAGATGTTACCGCTCATTGGTTGTACATCCACTAGAGCCGTTGTGCTTTAAACGTGCCATTATATAACTGGCCGGTTCACCTTCCCAGTGTTCCCTTGATCTTTTTTAAGTTATAACACCTTATGTTGAACATTTTAGAGTATTGTTTCTTCCGCCACACCCTGATCCTCATTTGTCTTTGATTTCCTTGTGTTTAAATAGTCTTTCGTCACCATGCTTTAATAATTATGGAGAGTGCTGGCATATTATAGTTTCCAAGTGACGTTCCCTGTTCTTGCTGTTTGTTTATTGTTTGTGAGGCTTTTTTTGGTGGGGTGATATTCAATCCATATGTAATCACAGTGAGATCAGCAGATCACCTGATACCTAGGGCCAAGAAAAAGGCAAAAGGGACCAATAGGCTGACTTCCATACTACAGCATTTAAGTTACTTTACTCATTGTTATTTTAGAGCTAGCATGTTGTTGTGTCTAAAGTACATTATAAACCAGATGGCTAAAATTTGCTCAAAAACTTTGATGTTGGCTCAAAAAATGCTGTTTAAAAACTATTTCCCAAACTGTTGTCAATGTCACAATGAGTTACTTAACCCAGCTCCCATGTCTTTAGGGTTTTCTTAGGCAGAGATAGGTTGCTATGGTAAACAGTCTGGTTGCTATGGACTTCATATAATGTTCCCTTTGTCACTATAATGTATAATCCAAACCCCATGTTGCATTTACCAAAGCTGAGAAAGATTTCTGAAACCTTGGTTGCTAGGGGAAATAGTTTGGTTTGCTAGGGATCTGTGAGTGACGTCAGAAAAATGTTATGTTGCTACTATGATTAATTTAATCAAACCTCTACTTCTTTATGATGTTTTTTTCTTCAATATAGGTTGGCCATTATAGTTCAGTGGTAAATGTTTAACCCCTTCTAGAGCCTTGGGTTCCAATACTTTTGCACAGTGATTGGTATGTTCTTGCAAAGACTGGTGACCTTCACAAGTTTGATCAATTTATGAAGTTTATGGAAATAAATAGCCTAAAAATTCATAGCAATCCAAGTAAGAACAGTTTGGATACACTGTAGGAGGAGATACGTTTAGATTTTTTTTTCCTGAATGCAAAAGACGAGCAAGACATGCCAACATAAATAAAGGTTGTTGAATGAATGTCTTAAGAGTTTGCCCAATATTCACATCTATCACCTGAGAAATGTTGATAAACCTATGCTGCCTTTTTGGTTGGTCAAAGATATGATAAAAGATACAACAAACTATTCCAAGAAATGTGATTAGTGTACTCACCATATCTCATTAGCAGTCCTCCCCTTGTCAGTTTTAATAAGGACATCATTTAATTCGGGAGGAGTAATTAGGGTATGACATGTGCTATCATTGATTCTATTAACCCACGATTTTAAATACATCAAACCAATCTTTAGATTCTTTGACAACGTCCAACCCACCAAATCTCCCTCCTCCAACCAAACACTTCACTTGCAGGGTACAACACAGATGCACCAGCTCCTCACATGCTCATGATAATGGAGGCACAGATAATGAATTTGTGAAAGTTACACTAGTCTTGTATTTGATGGAAGGTGCGAAAAAATAGCCTATAAAATATTTTTTTATTAGATAAAAGTCCTTTCGGCTTACGTTTTTCTCCTGTATTAAAATCACCTGGGCCCAGTTTGTATAAAGTAATCCACTAGGATTTCGGATTACGGATTGGATTAAATCTTGAAAATGTTTTTTTCAAAAGAAAAACGGATTACATAATCGGATTAGATCAGATAGTCCGATCCTGATCTTGATCTTGATCTAGACCAAACCTTTAGTTTGGGTTTGTCCTAACTTTTTTGTAGGATTAATGTGGATTAAACTGATCCCATCAGAAGGATGAATTCAGAGTGGATTTCATGCTCAAAATGTAATGAAAATTTTAGAAATGTATCAAATAATATTTGGATCATACAGAGTCTTACAAGATATCCTATTTATTCATAAGGTTTTATTTAATTTGTGCATCTGTCAGTCCTCAGTGATTGGGTAGGCTTTAACGTATTCAGCATTTCAGTATAGGCCTCTAGCTAAATTGACCAAAAACGTGTATATATATGTGTTGGGTATCTTGTTTGTTATTTGTATGCCCAGGTGTTTCTCCTCTCCCTTCATTGTTATTGTATATTTGTGCCTCGTCTGCCTCCGTGTGGCACGGGTTCATTCTGATCTATGGGTAGACTCTACATGCGTTTAGTTCAAACTCTATTCAAGCTGTATTGATCGTCTCACGCACGTCTACCATCATTGGTTATCTGAATCTGCTAGCCAGGTCTGCTTTATTATTTATCTAGCCAGTTTGGTTCTATTTAACTTACTCTGGTGCTGAGCCCTCTCATGTTGATCAGCGTTTTTAGTATAAAAATAAGAAAAAAATCTGCAAAAAAGGATTACTAAATCCGGATCCATTTCATCCGGATTAAACCTTTTGAAAAACCAGGCTGAGATCAAGATCAGAGACAGCCTACACCAAGACAATTCCGAGATTACAAAAGAGTCAAGCCTGCGATCGTTGATTCCGTGACTAGGACCATAGAAAATGGGTGTGCATCACTACCAAACACGTTTCATTTTTAAACATTGGCCTTAGAATGTTTACTTGAGAATGTTTTATGCCTTTAGTTTTCATTTTGGAATGCGTTTCCATCCACAGTGTTCTATAATAATTGAATTCAGTCAATTTTTATTGTTATCCAAAATCAAACTATCGCTGTGTTCAAATTTTGTATGATCTATGGCAGGAAGTTATCTTGGGTTGAGCTAATGGAATATTTAAGGGTGTTTATGAACCATGCCCGTGCTTTAAGCTTGTTTAGTTGCCGCTCATCCTGTATTGTGATGAGGAGGGGTTGTAAGGGAAGCTAATCTGGAGATGACTTGAGCTGAGTGGGTTTGTTTGAAGGTCACTTCCTGTTGTAAGTGACCACCCGCCTCCTCGGTCACTCAGAAACCCTCACACACACACACTGGCATCTGAGGATGAGAAAGTGCAGGTGCTGGGTTTAGGATCGACCACGTTGAGGATGATGTGTGTATCAGAGGAAAAACAAATGATCTAATGAGTGGGAAGAAATGAGTTCACTTCAGGACTTTAACTACTTCAATATTAATTAGTCCCATTTATATCAAACGTCATTAACAATATCAACTTCAAAGCAGCATAAAAGAATAAATGCATGCTGTAATAAACACACCATGTGCTGTATATTTCAAAAATTATGTTAACAATTTAAACCCTTTATTTATTTTACAATTTGCTCTATTAAATTGCCTTTAAAACATTTTTTTATTATATTACACAGTAATTTCACAACAAACAAGAAATTGTACAAAAAACATGATTCAGAGCATAAAATTTTGTGATTTTTCTTTACTGCAAAAATCTCCCGAAAAAAGCATAGACAAGGTCAAAACAACTTGAAAATTGTATAAAAAAAACAGACAAACCTCTCCCAAACCGTATGCACTCTGCCACGTATTTCTTGTGCCATTGTGTCAGAAACAAGGCCTTATCACAGGTCTTTTACTTTCAAGGGTTATTGCTTCTTTTCACCACTAGATGGGCACCGATTTGGGGTCTGTAAAATGAAACTGAAAGACATTTTAATTGAAATTACATTGCGAATTATGTGTCATGACTCTTGTAGTGTTCATTAAAACCCAAAAATACCAAAGCTAATAACCTTTTTGAAACCTACACATTATATTTGAAATCGAAATTAAACACTAGGTTGGTCACATCATTCAAACTTTTATCAAAACAGTATATTGGCACACAAACTGGTGCGGGCAAACACTTCTTAGGGTTAATAATCTAATAATGGCTAAAAATCTCTCATCTTCTTAAATTCTCTCACCAGAACCTTTTCTTTCACAGTTCCTGGTGGGTGGAAAAACCTTTAAAAAGCATCTAAAACCTCTGCTCCTTTGAGAGCACTTACTAACTTAATCATATAAATAAATAATAAATCGCTGAAGCACTGATTTTATTCTGAATCAGCTTAAACCTCTTCTATGTGCACACCTTATGATTAATCCAACGTTGTAACAAAATACTTGGATAAGAGGGTATGCTAAATACATAAATGCACATGTTAACATAAATGGTTAATCTAATAAAATTCTCAGGAGTATGAGAAGCTCTTTTTGAAAGTACATTAAAGAATCATTTGACTTTGGTATAAAAGTGATGTCAGCGTTCAATTTTTTCCAGCGTTTCTCTTTTTTTTTCTTTTTTAAGTAAAGGATGTGTGTACTTTCGGCATCTCAGGTCTCAGCCATGTTTATCGAAAATCCCAAACAACTTCACTTTCAGCAGTGCTGAGGGAAAACAGTGCATTATTAGTAGTACACAGAGCAGGCTGGACATCTGGATACCAGTAACAGAGAGAAATACAGAGACTCGTCATCAGGATTGGCTCTTTCATCTCTAATACTTCAGTCATACTTCCTGGTGTTTTACGCTAACGTTTACTCTAGTCATAACATTTACATTAGCCCCATATAATTAGTGTTCGCTTCTCTTGTTTTGATTGCCTTTTATGGTAATGTCAAAAATCCACCTGCAAAATTTATCAGTGTACAACTGCAACTTTCTCTATACGATTTTTATAGTGATACGATTATCCTTACGATTTCTACTTGTGATTGAGCAGTAAATCGGGGAGAGACTAACAATAGAAACTAGATCATGATCAGATCAGAAAATGAATCATTAGAAACTAACCAATCGTGAGTTTGCTTGGTGTTTCACACCGGAAGTACCAAACCAACTGCACCAGAAGAGAAAACCAAACGAAGCAGCCTAAAAGTGATCCAAAGTCTGTTTCATAGAGGCTTGGGAGATTTTATTAGCGAAACAATAGTTAAACAATATCCTTCTGTGGTTTTTTTTTTGGCCTTTTAAAATAGTGGTAAAGTTTTTCATCGGGGAGCATCCATCTTCTTTCTATATCACTCACTTTCCTTCCCAATCTCTGTTGGCACCTTAAAAGTAGGGCTGGGTGATCAATCAGTTGTATCAATTGATTTATCCTCTGAGTTTCTGTAGAATAGGACACCCGTCCATTCATTATTATTAAAAAAATTACTTAACACATTGCATTTTGTGTTTCATTTCAATTTCATTTTAAACAAAATGACAATTAGACCTAAATGTATTGTTTACTATTAATATTATTATTATTGTTTGATATAGCTATTAGAATATAAAAATCAGAAATAGTTTTTTTTGAGGCCATATCGCCCAGTCCTACTGTAAAGCTATACCAATTAACAATTTTCACTTTTTGCGAGTTTCTGCTGGTCGCATCAACAAAATCCAACCATTTCTTTCCTAATGATCTGTTATTGTAATCAGGATCTTCCGGGTTTTTGTGTTAGCTCTGCTTGGAGATGGACAAAGGAGGTGCTCTTATCCCAATTTGTGGGAGCAGTGAGATCAATGTCTGTGTTTGGTTTCTGACACTTCTAAACCGATCTATTCTAGAACAAGCCCCTTCATTCAATATAGATGTTTGTATTTTAAACCATTTCATTTAAAAAGAAATAAAGATTTTTATGGATTATATGGCTATGTAGCATTTTGTAAAAAACTAGGGCCAGTTATTGCCTTTTGGGGAAAAATAACTATTTTAAGAGTATTTTAAAATCTGTAATTGAAATGCTTTTATGTATTTTTAGTGCTTTATGAAAGTTTGGAACAGAAAATTTTGAATTTCCTCAAACCACTTTGTGCTAAAGGAAACACATTTTTACTCAAATTCATCAAAATGGAGTTATGGTGTTTTGGAAAAAACCTCTTCCTATGTGTATACAGTGGTACCCCGGGATA
>SRMA01024284.1:0-81659 GCA_007224835.1 Danionella cerebrum
ATATATATATATATATATATATATATATATATATATATCTGTTATTTGGGCTCTAGTTATAACAAACAGTTTTTTTTAAATTGTTACTTGTGCAATAGTTCGGCCCATGGGAACTGAAGGGCATAAGAAGTCTTCTGTCTTTTCAAGAAAGAAAATGCACCTATATACATTCTCTCCCTGTGCACCCTTTCTTGTTCAACCAGTTCTATATATAAATAAATAAGCCATCTCTGATGGCCTTATTCTGTATCCTCAGGTTATTAAAAATCGAGTGGGAGTGTGACATTTTGCAGCCGTGGTACATTTTCATTATAAGCTCTTATCTACTTCCTCTTTATTAGCATCTGTCCATCAATATTAAAATTCTGTGTGCATTCAGAAAACCATCATTGTGCAATTCAAGAGAGGAATAATGGTAACAGTATTTCTGTTCTGATGACAAGTTAACATTAATGAGGTAACAACATCCATTTAAATCCCAGTTGGACCATTAAAAAAACACATACAGACATGATATTGTGGTTATACTGACAGAATAATGGTAGAGAACAGCTTTAACAACCTAAACAAACCCCAATACACGCATCACTACCCAAGAGCAGGATACAAACAAGACCTTCAAGGATCCGTTGAAGCATATTCGTTTATTATTCCTTCTTCTTGTGAAATCGTTGCCAAGACCCATTTCTAAGATGTTTTGAGAGTGAAATCACAGAATGCTCAATTCTGGAAGAGTTACAAGAAACTATTACATTGATTATATGCAGAAAATGATTAAATATATGTTTGTTTGACTTTAAAATTTGAACCAAAATCTTAAAAAAAATAAAAAAATAAAAACCCACACAGACACAATAGTTTTTGCAAATGCAGATGTTGACTAACAAGGTATATGCAGTTAATGTGAATTAATTAAATCAATCAGGTATCCCTTTTACAGAAATGTTTTACAGCAAATTACTTTAAAGTACCCTTAAAAAGAAACTTCTAGATTAATGAACCTTTCAGCTTCAGAAAGCATGAGAAAGAGTCGTGCTTACTCATATCCAACTGTTAACTTTTTGTTTTGCTTTTTTCAAAAGCTAACACAGTGTTCTCTAAATAAGTAAATCCAGCAAACGTAATTAAAAAGCCAAAATGGGGCCAGCCAATTACAAAGCAAAACACAGCAAGTGGTTAAAGAGCAGGGAGTTTGGTTAGGAACTCATTTTCTAGTCCTCATCTTTTTCAGCAACAAAACAGGGCAGAACTAATATGTGCTGATTCCAACTCAACTGATGCACAATGCAATAGAAGCGTTTGATTTTAATTGCCTTTACTAAAGTCAGGCCGAGAAAGGAATTGAAACATGCACTTAATAATCTGGAAACAGGCTAAGATCAATAGCTGAAGTGGAAAAACAATAATGGTCGAAAAATGAACTGGAGAAATCTACAGTCAGTGTAACGGCTGAAGAAAAATTAAAAGTGCATCTTAAAAAAAATACTGCAGATTACATTAAAAAAAGAACATTGGCAAATGTTAAAGGGTTTAGCTTGATTAAAGTCCAACGTTACTGAATCTCCCACTGAAGCACCTTCAAATGCTATATTTCCTCATGTAATATTCACATCACAGATGCCATTTTATATCAAGGAAAAAAATCTGAATCACAAACAATACCTCATTCCTCAATCATTTTAATGGGTGTTCAATATAGGTTTTGTACCCTTTATAAATATATAAAATCAAACTTCATGTGTAGCTTTATGCACTATTATTGTTGCTATTTCCCAACACAAAATTTTGGGGTGAATTCTTGTTCATGAACAAATTTGTTCATTGAGACACTGTGACACATAATAGAGGGTATGCACATGATGCCACAGTACCCGGAGGTCACAGGGTGAGTGACAAAAAGCCTATTCATTCTCAAACAGCGAATGTGAGTTTTTAACACTAGCTGATGTGTGATTGACAGCTCGAGTTAATTTTCAAAGAATTCAGTGATGCCATTCTACAGACTGAAATCCAAAAAAAGGAGAAGCAAATGGATTTCTGCAATTTGAAGAAATAACTGGAATTCAGGAGCTGAAACCTGTATTGTGGTCACAACTACATTTTCAGAAAGAGGAACTCATAAGTACATTAGCATGTTTGATAATCAGAAATGAAACTTAAGCACCTTTATATTATGAGAAGATTAAAATCGTTAGTGTAGACTTAAGCCATATCAAATGCAAACAACAGCATTTCACTCAAAAAAAGCACTCAGCCTCTAATGTACTGACTAACCCTCTCTGTTGTGGTTGAAATAACCTACAGTATTTTATAAAAGTTTATAAATGTTATTTGCTGTATTATATTTTGTGATTGATGAGAATTTGCTACTGTCTTTTATTCTCAGATCCATCTGTAAAAATTGTCTGCACTTTACAAAATGCGGAGTAAATCTGCTGTGGAGAAAGTGGTTGTTCTTGATGCAAATAGAGCATAAACATCCGCAGAAAACACATTCACTCTATGTCCCACTGTTCCTGAAGCAAAGGGGCTTCTTCTCCTTTCACCATTTATGCTGTATGTATCCTCTCATGCAAAAATGTGACTGTCCTCAGGAACGGATAAAAAAATTGCTGTCTGAAAATCAACCCGCCGGGCGTGGAAGAGGAGGCGAAAATTGTGCTTGGGCAGAAAACGGATCACAGACCTCAATGTCAAAGGGCCCTAAATTACCCCCAAAGATTAAATGCGAGTGTGACTTGTGATTGGCGCAATGACCTGGAACCAACAGATCCACATGGTCCTAACAAGAACTTAGAGCCTGAAGAAGATGGATGGATCAGAAATGTTCTATATATTAAACTAATAGCTGCTTGAGGTTCATCACAACACATAAAATCAGATCTGATTTATATCCCGACCATTAACAGAAATAACTTGAATGAAGACTTATTGTCATCAATAATTAATTCTTAAACCCAGAATAGCGTGCATGTCTTGACTGTTGACTTACAATGTGGATAATGCTTAATTTGTTGGAAAAAATGAGCAGTATTCAGAGGCTGAGATTGCGGGCAGAATGATTCCATGCATGGGTAGAAGCACGATCAGTAATCAGTCAATAAAAGAGGGAGAAGTCAGTGACTAACAGTTACTAATTAATGACAAGAAATACTATATAATCAGAAATTAAAGAAACCATGTTTGTGGAAGCATAATTAGAAAATATAGTTTGAATTTGAAAGTCACAATCGCATAAATGTGATTTAAAGGTACCTTGACTCCAGGGGGCAGTCAAGGTACCTTTGAATCATGTTGTATTGCTTTTTCCTCTTGAGCAGTTCACTCTCAAAGTGACTAAAACTTTCATTTATCACCTGGTCACATGAGACTGATCTCAAAAAGGGAAAAAGGTCCCCATTGAATTCTACTTTAAAAAGCAGGTTGAACTGGTACAAACTGTTTTTTTTTTTTATTATTCATAATTACTTTTGACCTTTGTGGTGACTGTGAACATGGTGATATTTTTATTACTCACAGTTTAATTTATATTAACCTTGAACTCAGCCGTAAAAGTATCTTCAGGCATCCCTCTGTGTCCCTTTAGCTGGCGGGCCTTCTAGTCCATTGTGCCCACTCTTAGCCCACCTTGAGCCTCTGAACTCCTGTTGAGAAATGTAAGCTTGGCTTCGCAACTCTAGCATACTTCATGTCTTTCTTTCTTTTTCAATTTTTGTAAACATTTTAACTTTTGCGAATTTCTCCTCAATCATATAGAGAGCAGGTAAGAAATTAAACTTTTTCTCTTAAAAAATAGAACTAAAGCAGCAAGAAGTACAAGGGGCAGCTATAGAAAGACATTCACTGGCACTAGACTCGACATGTGATGTAAAAGTGGCCTTCTGTTTCTTTAAGTTTTACCAACCACCTAATTGCATTCAAGGTGATTCAATATGGATGTTGTTTGTCATTGTATTTCCACCGGAGTACCCGTTGGAAACATGCAAATTCCTTGTCACCAGTGTTGAACTGGCAACCTTCTAACTGGAAGGCCACAGTGCTCCTCACTGCGCCACCGAGCTGCTCCCAAATAAATATTATAAATAACTAAATAATGTGTTACTGCCAAACAAAAGTTTATTTTTTTCCAAACGGTCATGCAAGACAGGGGAAATAAAGACGAACTAAAATATGAGAGCTGGAGGAAAATACGTTTTAATATAAACACAAAATCGTATTATCTTCTTAGTAAAAAAATGTATTAGTATCGTATTTTTTTATACAGATTGAAATTTTCTAATTGAATATTAAATAAGAAATAACCTGAATGTAATCAGTCGAGTCGCTGCTCTCTGATTGGCTGATTTGATATAAGTGGCTGAACAGGTGTAACTAATAAAGTGACCAGTGAGTGTTTAGCCAACCTCATTATCCAGCACTGATTCAATATGTTATCTAATGCAGCTTTCATGGACCCAGCAGACCTGCAATGCCAGATAAACACATCAATGCAAACAAGAAGGAATGAGAGAGAGAGATAAATAAGGTCAAAGTGTAGAGAGGTCAGGCTGTCCATCGTGACACAAAACGACAAGTGATGAGACGCAGGTGATAAGCTCAGCAAGCAGAGGTGAAAACTTCCCCTGCTGCACCAAGATAATGGGCTACATCATGGAGGAAAGGTCAAACGAAAGGCATGTTCATTTGAACTGAACATTCAACAAAGCTCTAAAATGAGGCACAAATGAGAATTCTGTCCAAAAACAAGCCGCTTCACAAATAGCACAACCCACACACGGTGGAGAGATCAGGACGGGCGCTTGTTAAATATGTTTTTACACAATGTGCCTTTATTTTAATAACTGCACAGATTATATAAACTATGGGTGCTTCAGTCATTAAGATTACTAAATGTATACAGAACAGGACCCCCGTGGTGAACCACAAAAGAGGAGGTACCAAAAACGGCGGGGACACAGAAGATGGAGTCTTAGAGATAAGTTTATGACGATTGCTCGAGTAATAAGAAATCCCTACACAACAAAATCCAGGAGGCAAAGACCAAATCACTGCATACGTACAAAGCTTGCAAACAAAGAAATGAAGGAACTCATTGTTTGCAGGATCCGTTGCAGATTCTCTTTGTGCATCTTAAACAATGTGAAAATGAGCGCACATGCAAAAGCGTAACACCCCATACCGTCTCCTCCTTCATTTACATTGTTTAATATGTGAATGATTGAAATTAAATTAAAACAGACACAAAGAGAATGGCAAACCAGCAATAAGCAGTATATTTTAAATGAATTTATAATTGGACTTTTGTACAGGAAATGTACATGTGTGCATGGAGAAGCACAAGTAAATGAAAACCCTCTACATTCCGCACACTGATTAGACTGAATCAGCAACCTTTGAACAAAGATTTGAAAAACCTTTAAAGAAACCACTGAATCAGGCTCTTCACTTGATCAGTTTGTGCAAGTTTAACTTGGGAACCACTGGTTGAAACTGAAAAACAATTGGCTTACGCTGTGCTGAAACTGATTTTAACACAAAACAACTGACATCACATCAAAAGGCAGTCGTCTTATGTTCACCAAAGGAAAATAAAATGATAACAGAGCACATGCCCGCTCCCATTTTAAAAGAACTCACCTCAACAATGGAATGTATATTGAAAAACAACACTGTATTACTAAACAAATCTTATGTCTCCCTTAAGATTAGTATCTGCCTGTATTTCTCAGCATTGAGAACACCAGTGATCCTGACCAAAACTACAACTCCATTTTCAGAAATGCAAGAAATTCAAGAAACATCTTCACTGTTGCCAGCAGACTACTCTCCAGCCCTTTGACGAAAAAACACCTTCTGCTACAACCAGTTATTTCAATTTCAGTCCAGAGCACTTGCTGCTATCTTCCCAGTTCCTATGTTTTCATGCTTCCATGAGTCACTTTACATAATTCCCATGTTGGAGGAATGTTTTTGTATCCTGCAGCTCTTCTAGTCAGACTTCTTTGGACAGTAGATGGGTGTACTTGGGTCCAGTTTTGCCAGTTGGTTGCACTGATGAACGTCTTGCATTTTTGACGTGTAAAAATCTTCAAAAGAGACGAGCTTGAACAGGACATCTTAAAACACCAGTCTACTTTGAAATCTTTGTCTGTTATCCTCAATGTTGTCACCACAAGAAACTGTCTTTCTTCACCTCACCTTAGTAGCAGAGTCTGGCATTTTTAACACTCTACACACCTGTTTATGTTTCAGTTCATGATTTGATTTTTCACCTAGATACGATTCAACCCTGACTTTGAGCAATTTTACCAATAAAAACCAATGCTGGTTTGAAGACAAAGGGTATTAACACCAAATATTGACGTTGATTTAGATCTTTCCTTTGTTTGCTTATTTTAAGTCATTTTTAAAAGTCAATCAAAACTTATACATTCATTCATTCCCCAATCTATCAGCTGCTTGCAGTTCATTACTGGAAAGACTTGTTATAAAATCAGTGTGTCTATGTGACATTTTTAATTACTGGTGTTTGGTCTATAATCCAGTGTTTCTGATGTTAATGAGCATCATGTCAGATTCTATTACCCTAGTCAGCTTTGTAGCATCAACTTCAGCCATTGTAACAGCACAAACAAAAACAGAGTGGATGGGAAGCATACTATGAGAATAACACCATGCCGAGCAAAAGCCCTGCACGGCTAAGATGCAAAGCTAATTTGAAAGAGGAGCATTTAGCTAGTAATTCTTTGCCTGATTTCTGTTGCAGCTGCAAATCTCTGGTCGTCTGAGCTTGTAAATAACATAAGCCCCCAACAGCCATTAATAGAACACAACTGGCTCAGTCCTACTCCAAATCTAGAGCACTAACAGGAATGTGGATAACAGTCATTGCTCCTTAATAGATTTAAATAATATCCAAGTTTTATTCCCACATTTACACTAGCATTTCAACCCTTCTAAATCCAGGGAAAGCTCTTTCTGCTGTAGACCGATCGCTTCAAGTAGAAGCTGGGTTTCTCTCTTGTAGACGTAATGTTTAATACACAAAAATGCAATTTTCAAAAGCAAGACTCAGCATATTGAGTGAATTCAGTAGCCACAGCAGCTTCACGCTAATATTACCAGACTTTGCGGCTCATGTGTATGACTCTAGGGATGACAAAAAATAGCATTTGAGTTCTCCTTCAGACGTATTCCATATATTCTGAAAGTGAAATAGATGCAGGGAAAAATCTTTCAGATCAAAGTCTTCCCAGGGGCATTCAAAACATGTGAACATGTGATTCTCCCAAATGGGCAATTCTGGAACAATCATGGAGAATTGTCGGGTCCCCTCCCTCTTTTCAATGGAGAATGACACCATTGTTCATAATGACAGTGCTACCATGCTAACAGGGATTATCCGGGGAGCATTACTGAAAAGGGAAGGAAAAAGCAGAAAGTAACACACAGAAACACACAAAGCGTTGAAGAGTAGTGTAATAAAAGCGCTGCAGCACTGCAGCCTGATGTTGCTGTCGCACTGTTTATAATTTACAGAGTACTAATTACAAGTGTAGCTTTCTTTAATATCCCACAAGCTCATCAGAACATAACATTCAGTCACACAGTTCACATCTCCCACCATCCTCCATGCAGAGAAAGTTAGTTTGCCTTATGCTGCTGAAGCATGCAACGCTTTAAGCATTTGTGTAAAAGTGTCAGAAAGAGCTTTATTGTCTGTGCAAACAGAAAAAATGGTTACAGGGGCACTTCACTGCAGACAACATTAATAAAGAAATGGCATATGAAACAGAAGCAGAGCTATAAAATATATTGAGGCAGAATATATATATATTTTTTTCTGATTTTATTTTTTTATGAATGTATTATTGCAAAGTGTCTCTAATAAGATAAAAAAAATAAAATACATTTTGTCTTACAACATTTATGAAACTATTTGTAATTATTTTTTTTTTTTTACAAAATGCTAACTCCTTGACTCATTTTCCCTCGAAATTCTACATTCATCAATATACAGTGTGTTTTCTGTGTGAAAAAGAGCTGAAATACAACAACAGATAAAAAGTTAACGAGTTTATATGTTTGAAAAGTCCCAACATTATCTACTATATTTTTCCACTGCATGACACGGTACAGTTTAGTTCAGCGCTGTTTTAATGGCTTTCCACTGCGTTATGGTAGTGGAACCAATACCATTTCTGGAACTTGCTTTAAGGAGGTTCTAGAACCGACACTATTGCTCTGAACTGATTCAATTCTCATGATTGGCCAAGCAAAGACGACGTATGTGAGCGCTGTTTGGCTTCAGAGAGTCGCCAATGCTTGCATCATTGAACCGCGACATAGTGCAGAGTTCTTTTTAGCAGCTCGCAACCTCTCACCAAATAAATCATTGTGGAAAGCTGTGTGGAACACTAATAATCTAAGAAGCAAACACAAGAGTCCTTTGGCGTGTTTTTTACTAGATCATGGAAGAGGCAGCGCAAAAATACTCTGATGCAAGCAGATCAAACTGACCTGAACTGTTCAGTGGAAAGCGGCAAAAGACCCCAGCATGCTTAAAAAGAGCCTACATTCATCTTGTGGTATTTCCACAATTACTTTCAAATCATTCATCGATGTGCATTAGAGACATGTGCCTGACAGATTTAAAAAAAAAAATTGTCCAGCTACCACCATCAAAAATACAGCGAGTAAACAAACTTTAATAACTGCTGTTTGAAGGTAAAGAGTTATCACACAAAGCATTTCTTTGATTTAGATTTTTGTTGATTCGAAAGGCTTCTCAGCAGGGTGCTCTTAGTCTGGGTCAAGGAAATATTGATGCAATGACACTCTCTGCCAGAAGATGGCGTTTGCCTTACAACAGATGCACTCACACGAGGGAAACAGGAAAGAAAAAGACGACGTCAGAGGAGAAATCAAAGAACACATTTAAATGGTTTATACTGTTTGTGGCTGATCACAGGGAGCTATTTGTCAAAAATTTGGTGAAAATAGAGGATTTGTCTCTCACTATTTCTTTCATGTTGCCCGTGAGAAGGCCAACGAGCAGCTCTTTTAATCTCTTTTTTAAAGTTGGCTCTGCTGGCTGGCCCACAATTATGAGTAACCTAAGAGGACTGTACTTCTGTGAAAATGATACAAAGAGATGCTCTGCGATCTATTCAAAGATTATGCTGCCTCAGATTAGAAAGTAAAGTTCCCCTATTAAGGATTTTTAAGAATTACCTTTCATGCCGTGCGTAACATTCATCGAAACATGCTGTGTGAGTTTTAAGTGTGAACATACTCTGTGTATAGTTATAAAAAAAGGCAATAACTATGATGAATATATAAAAAAAAAAACGGGTAGCATCGTGTCATCAAGATGTTGCTCTGAGAGGACTTTTATTATTTAAAAAGTTATTTCAAAAGTCTTCTCACTAGTTTACAAAGTTTGTATTTGAACGAGCACAACAAATAATTGGGATTCCGTCCAAAAAACAAAATTGAGCACTAAGACCAGCTGTCTAAATGCTAAAAAACATGCACTCTCTGATAAGTAATCGACTACCCTTAACCCTAATGGAAATTTGTTATGGAATACCATGATACGATTTCCAAATAGTGATCTTTTGTAATGCCACAACATATTTTACATCACAGAGTCTAGACTACTGTTTACCCGACTCCACTAATTTTAATAAATGTAGAGTATTCTTTGTTGGGACAATACACATTCCTGAGTGTTTAAGGTCCTACCAGCATTCAAAACTACTGTCGTTCAAAATGTCTTGAACCTGTAGACAAGTAATTAATAAGCCAAGAGAATCCAGGCAGACTCGAGAGTGAGCACCTTGGCCTGCGTCATCACTCACAGCCAGCCTCGCTCAGACTGGGGCACATATCAGTCTACTCCAGCACCACCAGCTCATTTCACCCATGAGTAAACTCAAGAGAGAAACAGAACAGGAGGTGGGAGAGACTGAGAGAGAGAGAAGGATGAGAAAGACAGACAGGAGAGGCAAATGGAAAGGATGGGCAGCTCCATTAGTTTCCTTTCACACTTCTGTTCTCCTCCTCTATCATGAGAGGATGCTAGGTCGGTGTTAGGGCCTGCCAGTGTGCCTTTGGTTTCAATTCTGGACTTGATTTTTGAAACGGAGACATGAAAGGCCCAGGGCAGGAACAAATTGTACAAGGACATGAATTCTTAAACGTCTTCTCGCTCTCTTCCTCTGTGAAAGATTAGCCCTGTGTATTGGAATCTATAATAGTCCATCTTTGCACATATAGTGGCCTCTCAAAGCTGTTCATCGCCATCATTAAGTAGCATTTTTAAACTGGTCTTTTATAGCAACCTCCAGATCATTTATGCAAGACTCAGGTGAGAAAGTCTAAATGAAGGTAGATGGAAAGGGAACATTGATTTATATTTTTCACTACATTTTTAAAAAAAGGCTGATAAGTCAAGGTGTTTCTACAACAACACACATGTGTTCTTCACAACAGTAAAAACATAGAAAGTGTACGTATTTAAATATTCCGTATCAAACAGTTTGAATATAAGAATGTGATTTGTAATAATGTTCATTGTCACAGCTGATACAAAAGAACTTATATGAGGATATATGTGAAACCTAAATGCAGTACATATTCACACATATATATATAGGAAAAGTATGTTATATATATATATATATATATATATATATATATATATATATAATGATATATATGCCACATATAGTTAAAATTGAGGTTCATATGTGAACATACAGACCATTATAGATGTTTATAGAAGCTATGATGTTTACACATTTTCCTGAAACATTTAAAAGGTTAATTGTTTCTTTTATGAAGATAGTGGAAAGAAGCAAATGTATAACAAAATGGTTTGTCTTTTATTGTATGTCTATATATTTTATTTCAGTGTGGGTATTGACCGGCATGTAACAAATTTGTATCAAAAGGTAACTAAATGTTTTTGTTGTTGGAAAATTAAATGAATTTTTGCTCAGGAAATCCTAATGAACTTAAAAAGGAAAAAGCGACATTGTGTCATTGGGTAGTGGTTAGGGAACAGAAAATATTCAAATAAGTTTCAAATAAGCGACAAAATAAGAATTAATTCACAGGATGTAAAGAACTGATTCTAGTGTTTCTGTCAAGATATTGTGTGAACACGTTCTTAGAAGGTAATGAAGATCCATAAATGTTAAGATGAACAAACTGAGAATCCCTGATGGATTCATCGGGTTGTGGTGTCTCTCACATGCTGATATAAAGAGTATATACTCAAAGAAAAGTTCTCAAGGATGTTTTTAAGAGAATATTCAAATTGAGGTGAACTTTTGTACTCTATGTTGACATGCTCAAAGTTATTATTTAAGTTTTACTATAGCATTAATTTAACAATATTTTGTTACATGGATAGTTCTGAGTAGGCAGAATTAAAATAAATAAATAAATAAATAAATAAATAAATAAATAAATAAATAAAAAACTCCTTCCAGTTAAATTTGAACAATTTTTACATTAATCATGTTAGAAACACTGCGATGGACTGGCGACCTGTCCATGGTGTACCCTTGCATCTCGCCCAATGTGCACCGGCAGACCCTTGTGACCCTGAAAGAGAATTAGCAGGTTGGAAAATTAATGAATGAATGTTAGAAACAATTACTCTTCATGTGTTTCCTGATTAATAAATAAAACCATCAAGTAATACTTTTTGTAACATTCACTATAATGTGATATTAACTTATTATTACTTGGGACTGCATACTTCCAATCAAAAGAATAAATGAATTTGGTTTCAAAGTGTCTACTTTAAAATAAGACATATTTGTGAAATCAATGTTCAGGGAAGCTTTTCATTCAAATTTCTGATTTGATATTTGATCACTGGATGCTTTTAAAAGGAATTTATTCTCTAAATGTGATATCAAAAAACACAATTTTTTTTATTTTCAGAAATGATCAGGACCAGTATACGTTTCAATATCAAAACCGACCGGCTTTAATGTTGTCTTAGCTGTCCGCCTATTTTGACGCTCCACAGGCTACCAAAGGACCAAGATACTCCAATCCACACTGCAACAAAACACTTGAACACTAAAGTTATTCAAGAGTGTGGATTTCAAGTCCAAAAGAAGAATCTGTCATTTTCCTGGAAGTGAAAGAAAAGGGTTGAGCCGCTGTGTGTCAAAGCTCATCTGAAGCCGTATGCTAGCCATGAAACAGGCTAGAGCCATCTCCCTCTGCATCTTCAACAAGCAGTGGCCATTAGAGCTCATCTTAGAAAGAAATCATACATCTCTAGCACAGGCGACCAGACTTGTGCCAAAGCTCAGCAGGGCATTAAAATAACCCTGGAGACACACAGTGTTGTTAAAACTGCATTCCAGCGATGCTAGTGTTTTAACAAAGCCCTTTTCATCCGTGCTCATTAGGCAGTTGACAAAGAGAAAGTAGCAAGAGTTTAAAAAAATGCCACTTTTCCACTGTGCTCCATTTAAATTAGTTATAAAACTGAAGTCATTATTGCCGTCTTCTGCTAGGGACCCTGCTGTTTAATTCTAGTTTCTGACAAGGGCACTTCTGACATAGTGATAATGCCAACTGGCATAGAACATGATCAGACAAGAGTCAGAGAGGGCAAGGCTCTGCCATTCAGATTTTCTGTATTACTTCTCGTAGTCTGTGTGTTCCCATGCCTACGGAGCATAGGAACCTACATGAATTTGTGTTCAAGATAAGTGCGCTAATGGCATCATGACTGCAAAGATATCTCTCAGTGGTTGGTCCGGAGCTGCAGTGTTAATGTCAGGAGTCGTGAGAGCGCTTTCAGATTATTATTAACATTTAGTGCAATGTGACAGGACTGTCTTCTAACCTCGATGACCTGATCATGCCAGGGGTGGTACTTAGCATGACATTCAGCATTAATGGGTGGTAATGGTTTGCTCCTTCCTAACAATTTTCACACTTCCTGCGTTGGTGGCTTTGTCAAAACTTTTTTCCAGCATGTTGTGACACGAATGCTTAAGTAGCAAGCTTGAACAATTCACCTGATATTTAATGTGTGTGGCTACTCTGGGATCCTGTGGTCATTTTATGCCATGAAAGCAATAATTAATAACCAGAGATAGCATTGCTGTAGTGGCGTTTGAAGCAATGAGGATTGTAGCAAAACAAAAAAAGACTCAGAGGTTTGTTAAAAAGAGCATGCCAACACGCTACCAATTAATTCTGCTACACTGCACATCATTCCAAGCAGCTTCAACAGGTAGCATCCAATTATTTAGTAACACGTTGCACCAATTTTAACATTTTACAGAGTTACCAAATGCACAAGACCTCAAACCACCAGAGCACTCCAAAGCAGCAAAGTTCATCGACAACTATGGAAAATGAAAAATCTTATACTTGAAACAAAAGTTTTGATATTATACAAAGTCTAGCAGTTGCTAGAGGAATAGACAAATTGAAATCTGTCATTATGACATCAACATAATAAAAAAAATTATTATACATGCAAGTCATTTGCTTGTGATTGGGTAAATGGGAAAGTGATTTGGCCTCCTAACAAACTCAGGAAATATGTGTTAGCTAGAAAGCTTTAGTACCGCTGTATTTGATTATAATTTGCTTTACTGACAGCAAATCCTTTGCCCATAAAAACAATGTCAAGAAGCAGACATTTTTAGAATACTTACTTAATTGTAGTCTTATCCAATCCTATGCTTTTTTTATAGTACTCCAAAACGAAACATCAAGTGCAGAGTTGGATTGTTGAATTTCAGAAAATATATTTATATATTCATCTCTTTCAATTTTCTGATATACATGGATTTTCACAACTGACTTTAGATTTGGTTAAATTATTCAATTAAATTGTCGGCTCTCATCTACAGCTGCTACAGTGCTATTCTATTCTAATCTATCTATATATGTTTCAATATTGATGTTGTTTGCATTTAAAAAAAATACATATTGATATAAAAAAGTCTATTCATGCCTTGGATTTATAGCTTTTTGTGAAAAAAAAAAAAAAAAAACATCACGAAGTCATCAAATTTTTGGAAAAAAAAGAAAACTTCTTTAATCATAAAAAAACTATGTTTATATGACTGTGAGGTGCTTTATGAAAGTTTGGAACATACTTTTTTGATTTTCCTCAAACCATGTTTTTGCTAAAGAAACCCATTTTACTAAAATTTATCTAAATGGAGTTATGGCGTTTTGGAAAAAAATGAAATAGATGTGTTTCTATTCTAATAAGACACATTTCTTTTCAAATACCTATATTGTGAGATTGCAACCTTACAAAGATGCACTAAACAAACACCTTTTGTTTAAAAAAAATATTATAAATAAAAGTGAAACTATAGGTTCTAAATAACAGTATTTTAGAGGGCGGATTCTAATTACATATTTCTGTTCCTTGAGCTCAGCAGTCTTGCTGTTATTAAACCAAGCAGAATGTGGTGATGTTTAAGATAAATTGCCACAGCCAGCTCAACAGATAAACCAAAATTGCATTGCAGTGGATGATGCTGGAGATATGATCTGATTGTGAGAACAATCCTTCAGAGGTATGGTTGCTGGGTGGTGGTGGGGGGGTGATTATACTGTACTTGTGAGTGAGTGAGTGTACGTTTGGAAAGACCTCACCTCGGGAGATGTGAAGATGTGCAATCGTGCCCTCAGAGTAATCAGGTTTTAGGACAACAAGAACTTGAAACTGACAGCTGCACTGAAGCATCAAGTGAGGGCTGGGGATGTGTGTTTGTGTGCTTTGTTAGGAAGTACGGAGGGAAGGAAGAGAGGGATTGCACCTGCATGAGGGCAGAGGGGGGAAGAGGGGTGGAGGCTGAGAGTGGAGCTCCAGGCTTGGATTGATTTTTCTCCTCCTGCTCTCTGCTTCAGCAGCCACTGCTCTCAGATAATGGAGCTCAAGTGCTATCTCTGCTCCCCAGTGTCTGAAAGAGAACCCGACTCCTCAGCCCAGTAAAGAGAGAGAGAGAGAGAGAGAGAGAGAGAGAGAGAGTGCAGGGTAGAGGCACTTGTAAAAATGCTAAAAGTGGTGAAGGTAAGTTGCTCACACACCTGTCAGTGTGTATAGTACAGTAGAGCATGTTGAGAGCAGTGATACACTAAAATGAGAATTCTGAATCTGACCTGAAAACCCTGTTGCGATACATTTGAAAATGCACGTATAGTAGTATTAAACATATTTAATACTAAATGCTCAGATGACACAAATTTAGCATAGACTTTGATTTAAAGTGCCCCTATTACAGATTCTAAAAGATCAATAAAGTTTTATGATTTTAGTAGTCCCCAACAAGAGGAAGAAATGCTCAAAAACTTTTACCTCATTTCCCAACCACTGTCTAACGATTCGTCCTGAGAAAATGGACCATAATGGGGGCTAATGGGAAATGGGCAAAAATGTTAAGATCAGCCATGCGATAAGTTTCACAATCTACTTACGCTTGCGGTACTTTTGGGAAGCACCCAGGTCATATGAAAAGTTCAACAACAATATGTTTACTTCAGAAGGAAAAAGAATATAAATCCATTGATCCAAAAACATGCTTTTGTACCATAACTTGATTACCTATACGAAAGGTAAGAGCAACAACATGTAAAGTTACTCTTCCGGACTGGGTGAGGTCCAGACTGGTTCTTGATGAACTACTCCATATAATATTACAAGAGACACAAATATCCATTGCATTGAGAAACTTGTGTTAACTGCTGTTTTGTTTTCCTCCCGTTGTTTACTTCCAGGAGATCTGTGATTTTATCTTGCATTTTAATTTTTACCAAACAGAAAAGCAGCTTTGTACATGTGATGCATCTGGTCAATGGGTGGTTTCAAGAATTTTGGCTAGTTTCAAATGGTTCAGTTTCAAATTTATATATATATATATATATATATATATATATATATATATATATATATATATATATATATATATATATATATATATATATATATATATACGTACCTAACATCCCCATAATGTGATTGATATTGAAACTCTTGAATAAATCTAACAGTGCAGATGCTTCAGGTTTCATTGAAGCAGCTTCTTTTCCAATGTTAAACTTAGCCAGTTTTGAGTAGACGGGTGAGGTCTGGAGATCAGTCCCTCTGCTCTATTTCATGATTGCTCCATTTCTCTTCCTGTGCAATCCAAACACTAAGTGACCTTCTAAAATTGTTTCCCGGTGGGAGTAAATATGGTGGATGGTATTGGGGCGACCTAACCTGCCTCAACCAGGCATGCAAACACACTCTCCACCTAAAGAAGGGTTTTAGGTCAGTCAGCAGGCAAGTAGATAATTCAGAAATGTAGAAATAGAAGTATAGGAATATCAGCTTAATATCCTGGCCAGGAAAAAGATAAAACGAGACTATAGGAGCTTTTCTTAAGCACTAAACTCATCTTTCGTGGTCTTAAAAAGCAGCTAGCACTCTCAGAGAAGAACTGTGTGTGTTTGAGATTAAAAATGCTGATGCTAAGGAAAGGTGGTCGTATCTTCATCCCTTAATCCTTCTGTTGCAGGCCCATGGATGTATTAGCTCGTTGTCGGAAGGAAAGAGGGGCTAAATATAGCGAGATGCTAACGAGCTGCAACGTTGCAGTGCTATCTGTCTAATAGCAATTCTAGACATTGCCTTCTTATCTGTTCTTTTCTCTACCTCTCTTTTTCCCTTTATTTTTTTGTCTCCACCCTTCTCCTGATGCTATTTCCCATTCTTTTCCTCACAAGAGGGAACTAATGGCTTATGGAACTGATGTTCGAAGGCATTAGCTCTCTGATTGGCTGGAGCAAAGGGCATGCTGTGTGGACGGAGGGTTATTTGCAAAAGCAGGTCACCTCAACACAATTACTCTGATTTCTTTTTCAAAACTAGTTTGCTCTACCTGGTTACGAGCAATTTTACACAGTGCTTAAATAACCTTAGATAGCCAGTCTGACAAGCTGACTCCATTGCTCATTCTTCCTCTTTGTGTTAAACACAATTGAAAGGTCAAAGAACACAATGTATCAGACATTTGCACTTGTACAATAAAGCTTTATCTGCATTTGCTTTTCTAGCTGAACTGTGCTTTGTAGCATAATGCAAATTAAAAATGACAGGCTTTTTAAGGCCTTAATTAACTCTGATCATAATCAAAACATGACAGACATTAAATTTGTCACAGGCTGCCATTGGTGCAACCTGCATTCAGGCTCTCCATCCGCATGAGAGCTCATTCCCACCTCTGAAATGTCAAGACAAATAAATCAAATAAGCATTGCATGTGGAGAGGACCGTCAACAAAGCTGAATGCATTGATTTATTGTTTTTTATTCAGCTGCCACACATTAACTGTGGGCTCTTACTTGTATAGTCAACACCAATCCTATCTAAAGGGTGCTTTATGTGAAGACTCCAATCATTTAGTGTAGACAGGCCAGGACTTACTTTTCAAATGCATTTAAGTATTGTAAATGTTCTAAGACAACGTTAGATAGCTAAGTGGTTTTGAGCAACTCTATGCTTCTTATGGGCTAATATGATTGTAAAAGCTATATGTCGAATCATAACATGACTTAAAATAGTGAATAATTAATGGTGGAATGACTAGTTTGACAGCCATTGACTATTTAGTCGAAAATTTAGTAGACAGTCTTATGTTTCAGTTCTGTAAATAATGAAAAGATGTAGTAGCTTTGAGATTTATCTTTCAGTCAATCTTAAAAAAGCTTATTTTTTGTTAAAACAAATCAGCTTGTCAAGACCAAATTATACTTGAGGACCCTGAAATGTGATTTCTGTGAGCTCAGCAGCCCAAAACTCACAGACTCATTGGTTGACCACTTCTAAATAAAACATGGAAAACATAATAGTATGCATAAAATGCTCAATTTTTGTTGTTTATAACATTATAAAATTTCTATGGCACATTGTTGGTATTCGTAGTCTTTGTTTAGATATGAGGCAATATGTGAAGGAGGTGACTCCTTGCCCCTCATACCAGTTAATGATGTGCATTATATGTATAAATAATTGTATTATTTTTATTAAAGGATTTATTATTATTACGTTGGGGAGTTGTGTTTCACAGACTGTGCTGGTTGGAGGTTGGAGTGGTAGCATCATCTCTATATTTTTTCACATTTTTTTAATCATTTTGCTCTGTTCTATAGTGCTCTATTTTGTTTTTTAATAAATATCATCAAATCGCCATCATTTTATGTATTTTGGGGACTTTTTGGATGGAAAACCTTGTGTGTGTCTGCAATAAAAGTAAGCAAAAAAACATCTTGCAGTCATAAGAAAAGCATGCAGTTTAATTTCGCAGAGAGAGGCCAGACTTGGTTAATTTAACAAATGTAGTTTTATTGTAGTAAGATTCTTAATACATGTCTTCCCTTGTGTGGCCTCACAATATTCATAGTTTCTGAATATGTATATTTGGTTTTAAATGTGTACTTTTCACAAAAAAATGCTCCTTGAAAATACAGGCTCATCCCTGAAATTTCTTTCCTGCCCAAAGTCATGGACAAGTGGCTCTGTGAAAAACTCCAGGCCGATCTAGAGCAAAGTGGGCTCTGTGACATTCTAGTCATGTTTTTAATGTATACGTGGCACTGATTTGACTTCTAATTTTTGGTGATGAGCACAGCAAAGTTTTGGCAGAGCACTTAAACATAACATTCACTCCGTAGACTTTTCAGTGCCCTGATTTTCACCATTAATAAATTGTTGCTGGCTAATCCGACAAAAAACTGCAGTTAGGTTCCCTGCTTTGTAGCACTATATGAATAAAATTTAAATGAATTTGAATTGAAAAAAATGTTGTTTATCCAAGAAGGTTCAGCAACTGATTGAATTCAATGGTTCAGTTATAAACTCACAGTGTCAGTTGGTAGTGGGTCCAAAAACCTCAGGTAAGATCCATTGGGTTCAAGGTGAAAGTCAACAGGGAGTGAATGATGTGATGGATTGGTTAGCTAAACTCTTAACCAGTACTGAGCAGGTAAAGGAGATGTGCGTATAGTATAAAATCACACAGACAACTAAAGCAATGCCTACATCAGAGATTCATTGAATTGAGGGCTAAAAAGACACAAATTCTCAAAAATGCAATAATTAATTACACAGTATCAGAGACAAAATTAGCAATACGGCTCAAAGGCACTGTGATATTGGATGATACATGGATTCACTGTAGTCTTATGAGTCTAGACACTTAAAATAGTTCTTAATATATTTATCACTATCTTCCCCCCAACCCTCAAAGCCAAAAAAGTTATTAATGTCCGCTATGATCCAACATGTTCTGACATGATAAGCCAGTATCATACATCAGATCTGCCAAGCTCATGTAAATGCTTTGGATCTGCAGCAGCATATGTGCCAAGGGTCTAAAACTCAGATTATAGGGGAGCCAATGGCCAAATTCAACATTTATTCAGTGTTGCAGCCTGACAGCTTGCAGTGCTTCTGCTGAGATGAATGAGGCATGCTTGTTTTGAGGGAGTTGGCCGTGGACACCCTGACAACTGCCTGGAGATGGGCATCAGTCAGCCTAGTTTATTTGTTTATTTATTTATTTCATCGTTCACAGTGGTGTCACTTTCATATTGGATCCACTTTCCTTACAAATGAATTTTTCAACTGGTGCATGCAGCAGAACATTTGAGAGCTCCCATCGAGTTCATTCCACATCTGACTGTGGCATTTATCTGACTGTGGAATACTGAGGATCTGTTGAGGTGTAAAGAATTGAAAAAAAATAACTTTTGTTTAAAAATATAGCAACAAATTTCCAGTTTCTTTGCATACGCGTTCAAAAAAACTGTAAATGTATGACATTTAAAGTATTATAGATACTTTACATAGCTTGGGGGCAATAAGAACCACTTTTGTTCAGAAAAGACACTTTAAATATTTTATTTGAATATTTTTTTTGTTTCAATTTTTTTCATTTAAATTTGTAATTATTCACTGATCATAATTATATAACTTTTATTGTTATCTTACTATGTCCAATTTATTTACTATTGGCAGATGTTTTTTTTGTGACTTTAATTTGTTAAAATCCATTATAGAATGCATATCAATAATACTAAATAATATATAATTCAATAATTTGTAATAATTATGTGAATAATATTGTCCAAGCGGCTCTCATTTAAATGAAACCCAATTCTATGATGTTTTCTATTTCTCCCCAACACATCTTGCTAATCACACTTCTTTGTTAATGTCTGCGTTAGGATGTGCATATCATGGCTGTTTGTATAACACATGGGTACACACAAATAACACATGGTTAGTCGTATCTATATCTAGTCCCAAGGGTCTCTGTTGGTTCATATCACTCCGCAGTTTCATAATAAGAGTAGACATAACATGAGCTAGCAGAGGACACAGCTCTACCCAGCTGTTTATACAATGTTCCCACAGATGCATTTATGTCACATGACATCCTGAGCAATGCTATCTATACTGCACAGTATGCACGCTACTATTTTAAACAGTTTTGATAAAGGATTCAAATAAATAACACTATATCAACATATCTTAGCATACTTTATAGCAACTGTTTAAAACCAGTGAGTGTAATGACTAACAAATTAGTTTTATATACTACACTACCATGTAGGGCACTGATATGAGGTCATTGATTAAAAAAATAAAAAAATAAAAAAATTTGGCTCTCTCACAAGTCTATAATCTGTATTCATTGCTGGAATATATGCTTGCTATTTGTCCAAACCACAAATGCATGGTTCTCAAACTCGGTTGGTGAATCATGCTTGTTGAAATATCCCCTGATTTATCTTTATTTGGTCAAAAGTTGAAGGGATGGATGTTACCCTGGGTATGGATGTACTTGAGGAATTCATCCCTTGGGGCAGGCTGATTTGATAACCTTTCATAATGTCCCTACCTTTATATGCTTGAGGAAAGTTCTGAGTTAAGGTAATGGGAACACTGGTGGAAACTTATAGTGAACAATACTTATGCTGTGCAGAGAATGAAACAGAGCAACTCCATTTGCAAGGTGAACGTGAAAATGAGAGAAAGGATGGAGGAAAGAGCTCTAACATAACAAATTAGTTATGAGTTTGCCTCACCCTTCATATCAGAGCTTCAAAGCTCAGTCTACGTCGACTTTCTTCTGATTATGGCATTGAATTTTGGCAGTGCTCAGAAATTTCAACCATTTGTATCATTTCTGTTCAACAACAACAAACAAACAAATTAATTAGTGTAATGTGTATCACACTTACTTCTGATTGTGTTTGCTGTATGTGCACATAAATGAACTACTAGAGGCATTTATGATTTTTATATGCACAGAGAAATATGAGGTACATTTACTGTACAGTTTTCCATTTCTTGACGATAAACCATTGACCAACACTGTACAATAGGTAAAGGAGGCGGGGGGCATTATTTTTGCCATATTCTGATATCAGATTTTTTTCTTCAGTCTGGTGACACAAAGCCTTTAAAAAGACTTAACTCAAAAGCAAAAACATTAAAATAAATTAAAAAAAACAATCATTCATAGCATATCATTGTCTTTGTTTGAAGGAATGAAAGTATTCAAGTAAAGTCAAGTAGTCAATTTTAAGCTTTCCTTCTAAAAAAACCGCAGTACCTAAATAGGTAAAAAATATTGTATCCATGAAACAAAGTCCCAAAACTGAATAACAGACTCAGAAATTACACCTAATTTACTGATTAAATCACAATGGTTTGAAGTTCATGCGAAGAGGTGATTATTACTGAAAACACACACAATCTCAAGTCGTTTCTTCACATAATGTGAAAGATTAAATGGTAACATCATTTTTATTTCAACCGAACCTTCCCTTTACTGTTGATAGTTTTCACGCTCAGTTAACTGATCTCATAGATAAATGATGGCACAGATTCCAGTGCTGTTTGGGATCATTATGTAGATAGCACAGGTGGGAATGAAGCAATCCGGCAAAACACAGCAAGTACAGATTTACTCAGCTGGGCACATGAGCTCAGTCTAATCTAATCACCCTGCTTTCACTCTCCATTTGTGTGGTTTGTTTATTTGGACTATGTGAGTGAAGGAAGACTATTTCAATCAATCTATTAAATCCGTATACCAATACATACACTACATTTTGTAGGAAAATTAATCATTATGTTGTCAGAACAGTTAACTCAATGTTGTACTGTCTCAGAATTTTTTAAATAGCAATCTAAATATCTTGTTTGGCTTAGAGCAGAAACTGAATAAAGATGAAAAAATAGAAAACCAATATTGGGATGACAGGAAAAAGCAGGTTTAGCCAATATTTGGACACAGTCCACAACCCATATTCGGCATGCAAAACTACATTGAAACATGCTGTTTGTGGTGAATGAAACACTGTTTTGTTGATGATACAGTTAACATTTCATGAAAAAGCAACTTTTAATAAAACTAGTAGACCCTCATTCATCTTCACGTGAATGGAGATTGTCTATGATGTTAAGGGGAATATCAGTACATAGCAAAGTTTCATAGATTTGAGGCTGACAGAATTGTTCATCGCAATTTTAGTGTCGATTTTAAAACCGGCTTTGGGTGCACATTCTTTTATCAGTAGTACAAGTGGTCTATCTCTCTAAATGCACATATTCCCCCCATCTCAAAAGTGCCTTCTTCTTCTGTTGAGATCCTATTAGTTTAAGGCAAAACCGTGTTTACCATTAGAAAGTAAGAAAGCACAACAACAAATTCAGAAAACACAATGGCAAATTCAGAAAACACAATTTTGGTTAAAAAGGAAAGGGGTTGTACCATTTAAGAACCAACAACTTTTTGCTGATTGGTAGAGACTTCTGTCAATAATGACAAGCAGTCAGTGTCTTGAAGTTTCAATATTTTCTTTACCAATAAGTTTACAATGACAGAAATAAAATTAATTAAATACAATTTTGAGGAAGGCCATTCCCTTCCCGTGATTGTGGACATGCTATTAACGTTCCATGGAATTACTATCAGTCTGCGCGCAGTTAAAACGTGCTTGAAGGAAGCAAACTTGTTCTGCAGGAACAACTATGAACCATTACCAGCTGTGAGGACAGCAATAAGTGCAGATCTTCGTGGACAATTTCTTATTTTCTTAATTGTGAATTGTTTTGCATCTCTCGGTCACCATATGATTGAGCATTTGCCTTCTATTCTATTTAAGACACAAAGGCCCCCAAATAGGGTCAACACATATTTGTGATCTTAATGCTGTTCGTCATATCCAGAACTGTTTCTAAAACTAATAAGACAGTGGCGTTACATTCTATAATATTCAAGAGATCTCCCATCAGGACAATCAAGAGATCTTGCCTCCAGACCATGGAGAAGAGTGTACTTTTCAGGCCCTGCATATGACACCATGCTGTTCATTTGCCAATATCAGTTCCCTTTCAGCTGTTCACTGAAAATGATCGACTAAGGAAACGCTCTCTGAGTGGCCAATCTTCTCCAAACATCTCCAACAGCCCAATAAAAGCACTTTCATTATGAAGTGAAATTAGCTTCTCACCTTCATACAGACCAAGAGGTTTTTATTCATTCTTCCTGTAATGCCGAGGAGCCAGAGGCAAGAACTTATTGGGTTGCCATTCTACTCAGACTTACAAAGGGATATATGAATCTTGGCCTCCTTAAGGGGCAGATCAGTTTTGTAAGTTACCAAGACGTTTATGAACCCAATCATATGGTTTAGTAGGTGTATACTCCACCTACAGACAGTTCACACATGGAGCAGTATGTCCAATCATCCAATAGTAATGCAATTCACATGTACTTCCATTAGGTTTGATGTGCTGTTCCTCACAGTTGACCAACGTTTTTGGTCAACCATCTCATTCAAAAGGTTATGATACCATCTGAAACAAGAGATGTATGGGTTCAAAATGGTAAACTGTTGAAAATTTACTGTTGATTTACCAAACATGACTCCTTTATTGCCACCATTTTTGAATCGTATAATTAAAAACATCAATTTAATTGAAGGTGAAAGATTATCCCTTGGGATTGATCAAATAAAGTCCACACACGAACAAACTCTCCAGAGGCCAAGTGTACTATCATCGGGGGAGTTCATTTTGCCAAAGCATGGATTGTCAAAAACAATTATCTTGTCCTGATTTTCATTCTTCCTCCTAATTTAGGCTGATAAGCATCTCCTTGTGAATTAGTGTCCAGCCACAGGGCCGTCTCCTGAGATAACAGTATGGCAAACTGTGCAAGCTGTGAGCACCAAGCTTCCCTAAAGAAGATAGATGTAGAGAGAGCTATCAATAGAGACTGCCTAATAATAGCCCTTGAACAGGGTTAGTATTTAGCAGGCCACTGACCCCAACTCTCCGACTTCACAATCAATAGTAATTTACTATCACTTCGAGTCTGGGGACATGGCCCAGGCCAAGCAGCATTAGTGAGTGTTTTCATGCTCTCTACTATACACCAAGCTTTTCCAAACCAAGAGGTCTCTCTTATCTTGGCTATCCCCTATAATTTAAGGTAATTTTTTCACAATTAACATTTTCTCAGAAATTGAAGCCATCATGGTTGTAGAAAATACTTGGTCTCGGTCTTGCATTTGTTCTAGTGCCTCCAGCGTGACAAGCTAACAAAGAAATTGCGTGTTGGTTGGAAGTTAGTTGAGCAATCGTTTGCTGCTTAACCTCACTCTATTCTGTTTCATGGGACATGGTAGTAAACATCTTCTGTACCTTCAACCATACTCTGATGATGACCTTTTTTTACTTTTAGCTGTGAGAGTGACACATTAGAATTTCTAATGCTGCTCTTTATTGGATCTTTTTCCACCACTACCTTTTAGAAATGTTCATTCACATGGGACATACCAAAGGGTTACAGTCTTTCTCCAGCAAAAATCTTAAAATCTTTCAGGGTCCTGGAAGGAAAGCAACACCTTCAAATTCTATTGTATGTTCCAGTAACAAGGTCAGAGCCGCAAGTATTTGTTGCTAGCAAGCCTCTTGAAATTGTAAAAGTCCTTTTCATTCAAAGGGCTTGTACACTCAAAATCATGCTTGGTATCACATGTAGTCATACTTCCCAACCGGGATCCAAACAAACTTATTCCAAACTTATTTCAGATTTGATGTTAACATTTTTTTTTCTTAAAACCATACTGTAGCTTTCAGCTTTTTTTTTACTTTGCTCACTTATCTGCTATCAAAGCATCGATTCACTCTCCAAGCGAGGATTCAGACAACTCTGAAGGCATTCAGGCAATCTGGAGTTGGGGATTCGTTGGCCTGGGTTGACCCACTGAGTCTGTACTACAGTACATGTTTAATTGGCACTGGCAAGACGAAATTTGACCCTGACTTTGTGTGCTGCTTGGTGGAGTTCACTTGACACTGCAGCTTAGTTGAGAACTACAGTACCTTCTGATAACGCTACACATTTCTTACATTTGAATTAACCTGCACTCATTTGAAATACTCATGCCAAGCAGGACATCCACATTTTTTTTTTTGTGCATGCGATCTAGTCTCTATTATTAAAGTGGTTTTAAAAAGCTTTACTTTTAAAATTTTCACTCAGAAGAGTCAAATCACACATCTGTTGGAAGCAGGAATGTGGCAATACCAGTGTGAACAGTATGAGCCTTAGATTTTAAAGTACTTTGTCACTGAAACAAGTCATCATTAATAAATCTTTTGACCAGAACATTATGATGAATGAATGTAATTCTCAACTTTTATCATCCACACACTTAAACCCAGGAAACATATATGTTAATCAGTGTAACTGTTAGATGGAGAAGTAAGCACAGAGGACCCAAATGCAAGATACTAAGATTTATTCAATACTCAGAGAATTCAGAGGCTCAGTGACTTGAGTAATAGATCAAAGATGAGTTGCAGCTCCAGCAAACAATGTTCAACCACAGAGCCCCCCAGTTCCCGACAACCTCTATTTCCATAAATGGGTAGAGATAACAACTCACAGCTGGTGGAATAACACAAAGTTTTACGCACTCCAGACAGGACATAGCTTGGACTGTGGTAGGGGAACACATGACAAAAATACATACACAGATAGGAACCTAACAGTGATGATCTACTTTTATTAAAGGGTTAATCAGTTCCGAGGTTTTCAGGACCTCTTCTTTCCAACCACAATGAGTAACTACAGTGATACTAGCTGCTGTAGTTTCATGCAATATATGTGTAACATTCTAAATACTAATAAATACAAATACAAAATACAAACATGTCACAAACTAATAATTTTGGAGTAAATTAAAGTAAATTTGGTAAAAAGGAATGCATATTATAAGGCCTCAGATGTGTTTTTTAAACTTGCGTGTGTGCAACCAGTTGTTGGAGACTCATGTTATGCAGTAAAATACTATCCTTCAAATATCGAAGACTCAAGAGGCCATATTGTAATGAATAGAAAGAAAACATGTTTATATATGCATTGATAGGATGGTACAGAAAAGCATGCATTCACCTCAAGCCCCCTAGAGAACTTCAAGGACCCACCCCTTATGTGCGTGGCCTTCACATAGGAAGCACGTCACCCCATTACTCACAGTGATGCACTAGCAGAGCTAGCAAAACTAATATTAATTAGTATCATCGTTGATATTAAGATTCATTGCAATTTCATTCTCACACTCCCAAAACCAAATAGTGAGCCTTTTAAAATCAAAAGAAGGGTTCTTTTTCTAAATGTAAATTTTCCTACTATTTTGGCAGAAAAGTATTATTCATTCATTTTCCAACCCGCGTATTCCCTTGCGGGGTCATGGGGGTCTCCAGCACACATTGAGTGAGAGGCAGAGGTACACCCTGGACAGGTCGCCAGCCCATCACATGGCAACATTCACTCACACATTCACACCTAAGGGGAATTTAGATTATTCAATTAACTTAACCACATGTTTTTTTTTGGGATTGCGGAGGAAAACCATGCATTTATTTTTAACGGTGATTTATTTATATTGCTACCCACTGCACCACCGTGCCCCCCAAAAAAGGATTAAACAATGGTAAATTGTTATGCATATGCATTTCTCTGCTTATGTTTTTAACAAAGTTACATTAAAGCATTTTTCAGGTGCCCTGGTTATTATTATGAAAATATTGTTGCTTTTAATATCCATCTATTATTTTTGTGCATAGTCCTTGAACATAGAAAAATACCCATTTATCAGCTACCAACACCCCCACCTCTAATTTTCACACCCATCCATGTGACATTTTAATATGTGCCTCTACAAAGCACTTTTTGCTAAAATGGAAAAGCACTCGATTTGTGGAAGTACACAACCTGCAATACAAACAGTAAAATCCTGATTCTTTTATAGAAGTGGCCACTGTGTACAAGACATGCACATCCATCAGCTATATAAGAAACAGGAATGAGGGTAAAGAATATTGATTAAAGCATTCGCTTGGCTGACCAGCGCCTGGCAGACTGTGCATCTATGCAGTAAACCAGGTTAATTGCACTTTATACCTAAATTTGTACACCGCAGGTCTAGTGGCAGAAATCAATAACAACATCATGTTGATAATGAGCAGAACATTTTCAGGCTCTGAGCTCGACAATGAGCGAGTGAGTGTAACAGGTGAATGAATGACGAAAGGTGCTTTTTGAAGTAAAGTTTACACACAATAAGAGCGGCTTAATGTGAATCAGGTGCAAGTGAGATCTTTTAGAGAAGCACTTTGCTAGAATCTGTTTTGTGTGGATGGAATGATCAAAGACATACGAGCAATGGATCAGACACTCAGTCGCCACTACAGCAGCGCACCCCTGTGAATGCTGGCATCAAAACATCAACAAGAACAAAGTGTACATTTATCCAACACTTTACAGATAGAGAGAGAGGTGGAAGAAAAAGGGGAGTGATGGTTCAAAAAGCCTTATGAATATATTCACTAAGGAGAGAAATGGGTTTAAAAAGTGCTTTTGAACACCTGGACTGGACGGTTGAAATTGCAAGGGTCTTTTGCACTTGCTTTGCTCTGCTTCAGCTCGTCACGAACCGAATGAATTAAACGGTACAAAACTTTGGGAATCGCACATTTTGCACATGTTTTCTCTTCAATCCTATGGGGGAGTTGCTTTCACTTCGTGTAAGCAAAACTGACATCCTTTATGAAAGATGTATGAGGCTAAGATGCAAACGATACACCACTGCATCTCCTGGGAAAGAAAAGCTCCATCTGCGAATGAAGTCACCTGTTTGCCGGTGCTGAGGGGCCAGGTTTGAAATCTTAGCAGTGAAAACCGTTAAGCGTGGCAAGGCTAGATAGAGTGCACTAGACAGCTGGAGCTTTTCTTCATGAGAAAGTAATTGAATGTACTAATGCGCACACAAAAAAGTATTATTTTTGAAAGATAGATTAAATTACCTTTGGAGTTTTGTGAAATAAAAGTAAGATTAAAAGAAAGAAAATAGAAAAATGGCCAGAGGCAATAGAAAAACGTAATTGGGAATGTGATCTTTGATGCATACTGAGTATTGAAGGAATAATTTATATTTTGCACACAATGTAACATTCAAAGGAAAAACACTATCATTGAAAATAAGCATGCGGATGCTGATCATTTATTTTCAGGCAAGATGCTGAGCCAATGGCTACATTTGAAGAGGATCAAAATATATTTCTGCCCAGTGGTTCAAATAAAAACAGCTGTTTGATTAAAAGGGTTTGTAGCAATTACTCTGTTTACAGATAAGGGTGTTCTAACAGTTTTAAAGTCATCCTGTTTTCAAATCTACACATCCACGAATTTCACATATTTTCATACACTATTTTGGTATTGTTTTTAACAATTTTGTTGATTTTCTGTTTTAATTAGGTGGTGAGGAAAAAAAATATTGTATTTTTGCACCTATTTCTTCAGTAACTGTAACATCCAGTTTTTGATTGAAAATGTATTCTGAAAATATCTAATATTTTTAAGGCAAAATGCAATAAATCCATATGCAATGTTTTTTTTATAATAAAATGACTAAAGCTCAAAAAAAGCTAAAAAATGCCTTTAGAAGCAAATTATATTGTTAAGTTTTTGTTTTTTGGAGTACTGTTCACTTAAAAAGTATGATTCGTCTACTGAAATTGGTTTTCACAAAAAACTAAACTGTTTGGAGCACTGTAAATGTTTACAGCATTTACAGAGTGCCTCATACTCTTAGTACCCTCACATAATTAGGGATTTTAGTGGCTAATATTTCCAATTCACAAATGAAACAAACCAAGCAGGGTTGCCAGGTTGCTAACTAAACAAAACGAAACAAATGCAAAATACGTAGTATGTACACTAATGTGAAACCTTACCTTGCGAGTGAGGCGATGTGTCGAAAGAGGTGGTGAGGATATTATATATAATAGTTTGGAAGAAGAATGCATAAATAATGACAGAATAACTTTGAAAATATTGTCACAGTCAAGATGTTGCTGAGAAGGCTAGGGTGGATGGAACATAAATGTGTCCCATGGGTGGTGAGGTTAAAACTGAAGATGAGGATCACTGTGTGACACTAATAGAGAAGCCAAGACAAGAGAAGTGGTAGCCCAGGTTCCACTTAAAGAAAGAGGGGGTAAGCCAGAGAGAACTCTTATAATCATCTCTAGGTGGTTACTGACTGTTGCTTACTTCAACTGAGGAGGTTAAGAAAGGGGGTAAGAGAGTGATAAGAGAGACAATGATGAGCATAGAGAGTGTACATAAGGGATAGAAGATGACAGAGATCAGATGTGAACAGCTCATTGTGTTTATAATGAGTAAGCAGGCTTTTCTCTGCAAACATAAACATGATTTGGGTGGTCACACATTTTCATGGCTTTAAGAGCCTGCATATTTTAGCATTTAATTACTAAATATTTAGGATGTCTAAAGAGAAGTCAATAGTGTCATGCTGAGCAAACAAAGACTTCTTCAGAGGTTGCCAGATTCCTGGCTGGGAACTTTCCTCCAACTGTCCAAAGTATGGTTGTTGATTGAATCTATTTGGTTATGTGATGAACTGGCAACCTATTCAGGGTGTACACCTGCTTTTCTCAATGTTAGCTGCAGAGAGGGCTACCAACCCCTTCAACCAAGACTGGGATGAAATTCGAGGGTTAGATTATTACAGTTTCAATAATGGGCTTTACGTTTAGTTCTCTATCTTTAAAAGTGCTTTATTTGAAGAGTTGGTTGCAAAAATGAATTACAAAATAATATAGTCTGTACATTCCTGCTCTATGTAACCTTTTCCCAATATTGTGTCAAGTGCCAGCTCTTATAGAGTGAAATGCTATTTGGACAAATCCATTGCCCACTTTTTTGATCCTGGTCAGTAAACGTGTTTAATGTTCTAATCATTTTTTTTTGTCTGTGGGAAGGAAGTGATAGCCATCCAAAGTCACAATTGGAACATGATGAAACTAGGGTCCTAGAAAGATACCAGCGATCTCCAACTACTCACCAGAGAAAAAAGCTTTTGCCGAGCGGATTTCTGAAATGCCTGTAAACCAACTTTCAATGCAGCACTAAGTGTTAGTTCATGCATATAGTATTTAAAATTACACATGAATATGGTTTTAAACATAACAATGAATAAAATAAATTAATTTTGAAAATAAAGTAAGATCAGTGTAGATCGTAAATTAATAGAATATGTAGAAAAAATGTACATAAAGACTTAACAAAAAATGGCTGGAAAATGGCCTGATTTGCTTCAAAACTTTTGCTGCATTTTTCCACCTCCTCAGCACCTCATCTTCTTTGTGCTGCTCTTGGTTTAGTGGACTTACAGCGTTTTGTAAAAAACTGACAAAGTCAAGTCCGAGTCAAGTCACAAGTCACGACAGAGCAAGTCCGAGTCAAGTCAAAAGTCCCAATTTTTTTTCCAAGTCATTTACAAAAATAAATAAATAAACAAATAAATAATAGTATTTTCATATGCAGCATATCGACATTTTGGGCACTGGACTCAAGTCCACACCTCTTATTTATATTTATATTTATATATATATATATATATATATATATATATATATATATATATATATATATATATAGCACTGGTGTTACTGGTATGCATACCAGTAACACCAGTAACACTAGTGCTTTTTTCCCTAATTGGTGCTTGCTATCTATCTATCTGTCTGTCTGTCTGTCTGTCTGTCTGTCTGTCTGTGCGTGAGTGCGTGCGTGCGTGGATAGATAGATAGATAGATAAATATTACAAACTTAAAAGAGGCGCAAATACACAAACAACACAGACCCTTAACAGCAACACTTCCTTAAGAGAACAGCACTTAGTCTCCCCTTGATCACTTAAAGAAATGGAGAAAAAGCTACAGAGATTTGTTCCTAGAGAGTCTCTTTCAACCACGTCTCCCCACAGGCACTGACTGAACAAAGAGAGCTTTGTCAGGTTGGGCAAATTGTATGCCCACGCACATGCACACATGCACACAGAGGGAAAGAGAGCACCCCTCCCTGTTTCCCAGGCACCCTCTCACCACCTACAGCCTAAAAACTGCAAGACAATCCCTAGCCCCAGTTCAAAGAGAGGTTGCACTTGTAGCTCTCATAGTGTTTTCTTCTCAGGGCTACAAAAAAGTGGCATTCTTTCGAGCCATGTTTCATTCGGGACTCACCAGACAGAAAATATTCTCACTTTTTTCTTATGACCAAAAGTGGATGAGAAAAGGCACTAACTGTCCACTACACAATAACAAGAAGCTCTGCCAACTGATTAATAAAACTGAAATTTCAAGACTAAAGTTTTCTTGTAGCATGATTTCATAATTTACAGTACATAATTATTGTTACTTAAAAGAATTGGATTCTTGCCGAGATTGGTGTATATGGGCATCACTGTTTTTTGTCGGTTCTGAGCCGATGGCTGCCACTGCTCTTCTGCTTTAGGGTAATTAGCTTGTTGTATCTTGCTGCGCACAATTCTTTCGACGAGCACTGCATGGAATGAGCAATTTTTGAGACACTGCTTTGAAATTTTGTCTGGGAGAGACTTTGTTGACTTCCTTGTGTTTCATTACTGTGCTCAACCTCACCTTGGTAGAAGAGTTTGGCTGTTTCTTGCCCAGTTTTAAGCCTCCTACACAGCTGTTCCTGTCGTAGTTCATCAATGGGGTTCAAACACTGTGTTATGTTGATGGCCATTGACAGTTGCAAGAAATCATTGGTGACTATAATCCTACAGAATCCCTGACTTTGTGCAAGTGTAGCTATATGGATTGATGCAGGTCTGAAGGCAAAAATAGATTAGATTTAGATTTTTCTTTTGTTCACTCACTTTTCATTTAGTACATTTACAAAATAGACAATTATTAATATTTCTGAAAGCAATCTTTGTATACAAGCTTTTTTAAACCTGCCTAATTTTCAAGGCAAGTTTTTTTCTGTTTCAAGCATTTGAAGCTGAATTTTTCAAGAAATATAGTTTTATTATGTAGCAAGAAATATTATGAAGCAAGTAAACATTGTGTAAAAAGTGACTTTTGAGAAATGTGTGTGATTTGTCATGTTTTACATAGAGACAGCTGAACCCTCTAGCACCACCTGGGTCCTTCAACACTAATCTCATTAAATATTTGGGGATTTTTTTATAATCATCATAATAGAGTACTGTTAAAACTGAAACGCATTCATGCACATGAACAGGATTTTAAGGTTGAGGGAAAAACAATATTTAATTTAGTGTTCAAAAAAAGTAAGTGAGGTGCCTCAAGGTTTACTGCCTGCTTAGTATTCAGGCAGAGATGGAAGCCGCCAGTGACTGCCTGGAAGTGCCCTAAATAAGCAGCTGATTCCAGTAGAGTTTGGCATTAGCATTCTGCTACGCTAAAGATTAGCCTAAATGTTGTTTTCATGAACTCCTTTTATTCCAAGCATTCTGACAAGACTACTAATGGAAAAAAAATGGAGATAACAATAAACCAGAAGAAGCTATGCTTTGAATTATGATATTAAAGGCACAACATTTGCAACCAGACAGTTCCACACCAACAGGAACCATGAGGCAAACCAAGATGTGTCTATGTCATCGGCCATTGACTATTGGTATAAAAATCACATGAACAAACTGGTAGCTGGGATTTTATTCAGACCAATCTGAAATATTGTCGCTGTATCTCCAAAAATATACAAACTCTTTTCCTCATAATTGAATGCAGGTCTTTAAATTACTTCATGGACACAGACGTAAAAGCTCAAGCTCTTAGGCATCCAGGCTTTATTTGTGAGAGAATTGTCTGCTCTCAGGAGCTCAGTAATTTTCAGCATGGCATTGTTTCAGAATGGCAAGTCAAATCAGTAAATTCCCTAAACTTTGAAATTATTTCAGTCAATTACCTGTGGTTTTATAAGAAAGTAATTGCATTCTGCCAACTGTGAAGTATGGTGGATGGGTGGGGGATTATGATTTGAGGTTGTTTTTCAGGAGCCTGACTTTAGCCTTTAGTTCCTGTGAAGATCTGGATGAGTTTGAATCAAAGTCTGTGGACCAGGCCATCACATCTAACTTCAAAGCTTGACCTTACTATATACATGACTCTAGTTGAAAGCCTTCATGAAAGAGTTGAAGCTGAAAAAGTTTACTTTACAATATTCCTTTTTGTGTTTATAGCCATGTTGAGATTTGTAACAAGTTTCATCAGTTTAATAAAAAAAAAAAAAGCACAAAAATGCACAAAAAAAATGAGATCATTACGGTCAGAAAACCGGCTTCTCAACTATGAGGCAGTTTGGTTAGTGAGCTTTCATTAGACACCATGAGACATTATTCCTTTAAAATTAAGGACTGATATTATCTTTTCCCTCGTCAAAGGTAATTTACATTTTTATGTCATTTTGAGTGTTAATTGATTAACTTTCTAGAGCATTGATTATTTTATCGATTGATTTATTTATCATACACTGGTTGGCTTTACCAGTTATTAAGCTGCGGCTGGTCCAGAATGCAGCAGCGATATTGCTGAATGGCATCAAAAAAGGAAACCATATCACCCCAGTCCTAGTTAGATTGCACTATCACCCTGTCAGCTACAGGATTCAGTTTAGTTTAGTTTAGTTTAGTTTAGTTTTTCAAGCATTAAATGGTCTTGCTCTTCTTTCTGAAACAGGTCCTGATCCCTAAAAATAAACCTTCTCAGTTGCTGCTCGTTGTTTATGGAATGGCCTTCTGTTGAAAGTTTTAAAACATATTTTAAATATGTTTTTTTATGTGCAGACATTTTAAGAGTTGCTTTATGTTTTGTTAATTTGTGATGTTTTATCCTTTATGTCCTATGAGTGTAAATCTTAAAACTCATAGAACTTCCTTGTTAAAAAATCAGTTCCATGCCATTTGAGACCCCCAAGAGTCATTCTATGGAAGAGTGACTTTGAGAGATATTTACTCTAGTAGAACTAATCTATTGGTGGTATATAAATGCCCTGCTATGAATCAGAGAAAAAGCTGCATGATGTCATCAAAAGAAAGTGTTGAAACGGTACCAAGTGTTTCCCCAACAGAGAACATCATAGACCATGTATCATTCTCTTTTTTTCAATACACACTTATGGAATATAGCAAAGGAATATTCAACATTTAACAGTTTCCACAAGACTGGGGTTCAGTTCAGATCATAAGTCACAAGTTAAAAGACTGACTCAGTAAAAAAACTCCAAGACAAATGTAAAAAAGGAATGAAATAAATTCTCCTCATCACGTTCTCTCGTTTTAATGAAACATTCTCCAAGACCCTCCACCATCGTCATTTAAAATCCATTATGAGAGAGAGACAAGGATGTGACTACCATTGCACCAGCATTAATTGCAGCATTTACCCATTACTCATGTAACCTTTGAACCAGAAGAAGTCTACTGGAGAAAAAATGACGTAAAGGCATTTGAGGTCAAAAACGAACTCTTTACGGTGGACATTTTCAAGCACTATTCCCTTGATTCTCTGCTCACCATGTAGCCATATCAAGTTTTTATCGAAGTGTCGGGACACAGACAGGTCACAGCAGACCTTCACAGTAGCCAGCATAAGGTCGCTGTTAATAAAATATCTCCTCTCTCATTTACTCCTGCTCTCAGTTTAGATCTAATTTACTCCATTCGACACATGCTGCTGAGTCGACTGAACTCATTCGCCTCTCTCTTCACTTCTCCTGGTCTAGCTCACCGGTACTCTTTCTCTCTCTCTCACACACACTTACGCACACACCAAAATATCGAATTAAGGCATCGCCATGCATCACAGACCACTTTGAGAGGCAGACAGCCACACACACAAACCCACACTGCCACACTTCATCAGATGACCAGAGCTCTGTGAAGGGCGACCTAAGAGGAGAGCGAGAAGTCGATTCAAGTCTACACAGGCTTTGCTTTGGAGAGTGTGAAATATCAAATAAATAAGCATTAATCTGAAATGCTGCCAAACAAATACACCACACTTAAACAAAGCGTCTGTCTGGAAATGGGAGAAAAGTGGGGATTCACCTTTATTGGGTGATACGTACGTACATAACCATGGTTTGCTTGCTTTAATAATCCATTTCCAAATGAAAGAATCCATTTAACTAAAGAGTAGTGATAAAGTCCAGAAGAGCAACTGCGAGTATGATATTTTAAGGCATGCTAGCAACATGCTAATACGATGATTCATGATGTATTTGTTTCTCCCAATTTTTGCAGGAGTACCACTGGCTATTATAGATGGCTACCATAGTTTCAGATGAACTGAAGACTCTAAAGTGCCTTGATGAGTGAATGGGGCACTACTATGGACTGGTAAAGTATCCAGAATGCGCCAGTCTCTCACTACTTGTAAGATGGAGCATATGAAGGATTGATTGGTGGGCAGTTGGATGGATGGGTGGGTGGGTGGGTGGATGGATGGATGGATGGATGTTCAGTGATGCTCCTAGTCAGCCTTAGCCTCCAATAAGTCCAGCCAGGTCATCTGCCCCTCACATGAACTCATTTTTCACTCCCAACAGGTCTTTACAGCCTTCAGTTCACCTGTTTACTTGTTTTTAACAGTGAGAGGAAACTCACAAAAGCAGAGGGCGAAGATGCAAACTCCATTCTGAAGGGCCCCCAGCTGGCCTTGAACCAGTGACCTTCTATCTGAGAGGCGGAAGTGCTACCAACTGCGACATATTTGTAATTAGTTTCAAAAGCTGAGTCTCTGATCAGGAGGAGCGGAGTCATGGCTAATACTCAACACCAGGTAATACAATGAATATATGTAATGTTTACATGCTCACATTATTTTTGCAACCATGTCATAAGAAATGCCTTCAAAGTAGTGTGTAAATGTTTAAGTACATTTTTTCTTACTTTTGAACAGTTCAAGTCTCAGCCAGTGCTTCAGATGTGCTTTTATGAATTCATTTTAAAATTGAATTTTCTTCAAGCTTTTAGGAGACCCCTAATGGTTAAAATGGTTGCCTTTAAAACATGCTTTGGTCTGAGCCCATCTTGTTTTTCCACTGTTTTTTTTTCTGACATAAATATCTTTGGATGATCAGTCCAAGCTTCTGTAAATCAAGTTTCTCCTGTTATGTCCTTCTCTCAAGTGATGCTTTATCAGAAATGTTCAGTACCTCTTTCTACATTCTCACAAATTCAGCCTTGACTGGCAGAGCACCAGAGTTGATGTACAAAGTGGGAAATGTTAATTAAACTGAATAAAATTCTTTACATGATACATTCAAAAGTGATTAGTCTTGAAATCTGGAGAAATAAAATAGAAATATGTGAATATACATTTCACAGACAAAATATTTACCTTTCTTTTCCTATTTTACTGCCTTACTTTGAATTTTTAGTTTTAGATATAACTAATTTTAGTTTTTAGAAACATAGTTTTTCTTTTATCAAAATAACATATCTTTTTGTGACTGGAAATCTTTGTTATCTTTCTGAGTGCTGGTATGCTCTCCAGGGTCTACCCTCCTCCATTTTCACCCACTTTTCAGGTTCCTGCATCCTGCTCTCTGTTAGCTCAAGGCCTGGGCCTTGTTGTTACCACCGGGATTTCTTGGAGAGGAAAGGAACTAAGATTCTCATAAGTGATTTGGGATTTACTCAAAGTGTTTCTATGTTGCTTTGGCACATTATTGCCCTGTCTTGTTCAATAGGATTTGGTAAAAAGGCTAAATTAGAGGCAGTGGCTAATCCAGCCTCAGCGACTTTATAGGAAGAATGAGAGACACATTCAAGAGGGGCTTAGCACAGATACTATCTTTGTATGCCTGTTGACAATGCGAGAACAGCTTTACGTCTGAATCGGGAGAAGCTGAACCGTTGGCAAGCTCCGGATAAGTGTGCCGTTTACACTCAAGGGCAGTGTAGCAAAAACAGCTCCCGCCCAGACAGACCAAACTTCTGCTCGAAGCTCTGTTTTCCATAGCTCTTCTTAAAATTCAGTTCATTGAGTTAATAATGTCCCTAGTGATTACCAAACTGTCAGCTTTTCGCTAAAATTAGTAATGGGTCCCTGTGGGAGAGGATGCTGTAGAGACACCAGTGCAAGTGTGAAAACAGATGCTAGTGTCATCCTTCCAACAACAGGCAACACCTGTTTGACAAGTATGGAGGAAAAAGTGGACAAAAATTCACAGTTTTGGCAATTTCATAAAATTAACTATCTCCTAAGATGAGTGGGAAATAAAGGGTGAGCAACCTGAAGAAAAAAAAGTGTACAATATATCACCTTAACTTTTAAACCCAACACTATAAGTATAGCTGGACGTCTGGAAGCTTAAATAATTACATAACTAACTTACAATAATAAATAGTGAACAAAATAATAAATAAATAGAAAGTATGGTAAAATAAAATATAAGAATAAGTCAATACATAAATTGACACAAATTTAAAATAAACAGAATGTAAAAATAAATAATTAAATAAATAACACAAACTAAAGGTAAACAAAATTACAAAAAAATGAAAAAAAAAAAAAATCCAACTCGCTTATTCCCTTTTTTGGGGTCATGGGAGCCAATCTCCAGCGCACATTGAGCGAGAGGCAGGGTTACACCCTGGGCAGGTTGCCAGTCCATCGAGGGGCAACATCCACTCACACATTCTCATCTAAAGGGAATTTAGATTATTCAATTAACCTAATCACATGTTTTTGGGATTGTGGGAGAAACCAGAGTACCCGGAGGAAACCCATGCAAGCACTGGGAAAACATGCAAGCTCCTTTCAGGAAGGTCACCGGCGATTTATTTCGAACTGACAACCTTCTGACAACTGGAAGGCCACAGTGCTACCCACTGCGCCACGGTGCCGCCCTTGAAGGTAAATACAAATAACAAAACAAAACATCTAATATTATACAATCATCTAAATACATAAATAGGTTTTCAAACAACCTAAAGGTAAACACAACAAAAAAAATATGTATATTATAAAATCATATAAATAGATACATGTATAAGTATCCAAATAACACAAACAAAAGTTAAACAGAAATATAAAACACGAAAAACTTCTTATATTATACGATCATATAAATAACAAAAAAAAAACACATAACAAAGATGATTTAAATAATAAAAAAGAATCAAAATTAAAGAAAAAAAAAGTTGATACGGGTCACAGACAAAAGATATATAATAATACAACACTTACAGTAATAGAGCTTCAAATCTCAACAGATGAATCAGACACACTTCTACTTAGAATTTGAAGTAGACATTTAATCTCAATCCCTTAGCTCTACAGTCTATTTTAATTTGTCATTCTGATGTACAGTGTGACTAGTGTCAGACCTTTAGCTGGCTGTTAATGAAAATCCAAGACAGATGCTAACAGGAAACCTTAAATGCTGAGTAGTGGTGCACTGAATAGCAATTCCTCTAGGGATGGGGGCGTCTGGAGGCCTCCTGTTTTTTTGAAGGCAACTACAAGGGAAGGCCATTGTGCCCATGTTCTATAGTCGAATGCTCCGTATTCATTAAGCGTGATTGAAAGAGAGGCACAGCACTGGAATTCTGTTCATTCAGAGCCTGACATGGCCAAGCTGATGAGAAGTGATGGAGGCTCTCCGGTGAATAGCACAGAGAAATCGGCACAACTCAAAGCCAATTAAAGAGCAATGATTGCAATTCTCACTCACAAGCCCATTTTCTTCCAAGCTCATGTGGAGTAATTGAGAATCCATGCGTGCCAGAAGACCTCTCCTTTGCACTTCTTCTGGAATGCCAAGATAGGCATGGATGGAGAGGAAGAAAGAGGTCAACACTGTCCATATACGCAGACTATTCGGAATGCAGTGTAGGAATTAATTATTTTATGTTAGTTTGAGATTTCTATTCAGCCACTGGCAACTTGATATATCACTAAGCCCCACCCCTTTTGTAACCACTAGGAAACTAGAGGCCACTTCATTAGTTTTGCAATGATTTAACACAATTTTCACATTTAACACATATGCAACTATATATATATTTTTTGTTCAAGTTGGTATTAAAGGAAAAATCTGATGCACTTAAAACATTTCAGAATATGTTCACAAGCAAAAGCCTAGTATACAGTCTATTAATGGAATTACTGTTTAATTCAAATCTTGATCTCAGCTATAAATGCAAGGCATGGATGCATATGATTTGTTCCGAGGGACACATGAACTTTAATATTTATGAACGCTCTGGGTCCTGAGGGCCTGACATATTTCCTCCTCTCCAGTCCAAGCTGTTGCAGCACCTGAAGGCCTTGCTATATTTTTCAACATGGCCAACTGTGCACTGAAATAGCTGGCCATTGCCCATATGATTGTTGAGATGGATTCCCTGTCAAAGGCCTAAACGACTCAGCACAATTCTAAATTAACATAGACAAATAGTTTTCAAACCGGGCACTGATGAATTGATTATGAGCAGAACAGTGATTCAATTCAGTGAGTGCATGCACTCTTTCAAATGATTCCCCAATACATTGGTGTTCTAAAGGTATTCTTTGTTGCGTTTACTTATGTACAGTTTCATGTGTATGTGTTACTATTAGTGCTTTGACACAATTATTGATACAATCTTCTATCATGTTATCATTTATAACTAAACGTCATTCTGAAAATAGTAACACTATCCACAAAGAATAATAAATATAAACATTTTTGCAGAGTGTTAAGGTGTATATGCCCATATGTCTTACCTCAGCATGCAGTAAAACATCTTAATAATGCACAATTCTCTGTAAAATTCGGCAAAATAGCAAGACACCAAAACACCCTTATGGGACCAACCTCGAAAATGTCAGTTAATAATTTACAAGTTCAGTCTCCTCCATATTGTGCTTCTGAGGGAAATAGGCTGCAGCTTGGAAGAACACACATTGATATTAACTCTGGTTTGGATGCTTTTCTTATATAAAACTTGTTTAAAAGAGGAAATTCTATTAAAATGTCATTATTAGTGTAGAACGCCGTGTCATACACTGACACATTTGCATAACACAAATCAACAATGTGAACAAATGGTCCAAATGTTAAAACTTCACAGTATGTTTGTGTTCACGTAACTCCAGGATGATGAGGTTAAACAACATTGATCCAGGTCACAGGTTGTGGAAGAAATTTCTGAATCCTCTCACATTTTAAAGCCAATCTCTTTGATACAGTCCGGAGTCTCCTTTTAAACCAACCAAAATTTTCACAGCTAGAAAACTTCAATAAAAATAAAGACAATGCATCAACAAAAAATCTTTTTATTTGCTGCATATAATCTTTTCTGAAATTCATGTTTACTGTTATATTGTGTCAGTTTGCGTGAAGGTATAACTATTTGCTTATCTCTTGCGTTCAAACATCTTGTGTTCAAATTTCAAAAAGATATTAAGTATCTACAGAGATGTGAGAACATCTGTTTGAAATTCTAGCTCACTGTAGAAAAATAATGTCTAAACATATTATGTATATATGCACAGTACTGTGCAAAAGTGATAGGCAAAGAAAAAGCTGTAAACAACTTACTTATTGATTACTTATTGACATCCTCGAACAAAATGCAAAGAATGCCTTTAAAATATCATACATTTTTCTAGGTTCCTCAAACAATTTAAAGCCTCGTACACAGCTATTTCTGTTTCAGTTCATGTGAAATTGATTATAATTTTGTAATATATATATATATATATACTGTGTGTGCTAAAAGTGTGCAGCTCAGCCTCCTCTGTCTCTATCAAGCTAATCCAAGGCAAGTGAAGCAATCTGATATCTATCACCAGAGGACAGTGTGATAAATGGCTCTGTCAGGCCAGACCACAGTGGCCCATTGTGGCCTTGACTCACACCATCAAAACACCACACCTTAAAAATCTTTGAACGAGCCTGGGATCAACAAAAATATTGTGAGGTGGTGTTATTTCGGCATATCAATTACTGTACTTTGCTTCTAAATAATCTGAAACAGATTTGTTTTGAAGATATAGCTGATAAGTAAACACTTGAATGTTAGATTTTTAGAAACTAGCTGATATTTTCTTCTAAAAGTTATAAAAGTGCTTTTTGGAGTACATTTGATATTATTATATTTTTCAAATGTAATAGATGTAACACTATGGGAAAAAAATAACGTCATCTAATTAAAAATAATGCCCACAACTCACTCTAAAAGCTTTTCACAGAGTCTCTGTCTCTAGAAAATGGTTGCACTTAAACCTTGATGTTCCCCTTTTTGACTGAGCATTTACCAGATGAACCAAATGTGACCTTGCCAAAAGCAAAATAGCAGCAGCTGATGAAATCTCAGAGATAATTAAAGTCATTTAAATAAACTAAACTTTGTCATATGCTGCCTGGCAAATTCACCATGTTTTTGAAAACATTAGGTGAGAACAACCTGCCATAGATTTGGGCGTTTGCTCTGTAGATTTGTGCATTTAGCTTCTATTTTTTTTTATATGTTTGAAACATAAGGCGTGCACATATTCTAATAATGTAATACATTGGGCAGAAAAAGCCATTGGCTACTGTCAGCCAAAGAGAAAATGTCACCCACTCCTACTGCTCTTCTCAATCCTTGACAAAAAAAAAAAAAAACATTGAAAAGTTCTAAGTGCTTCTATACAATACATAAAAAACTTGTAAATGGATCTGTTACCCAAACATTCTGAAATATCCCATCAAGTTTTTAGATCATCTATATATTTATCACAAAAAAAGTATGTTTGGAACTCACGAGACTGACTAAATAAGGACTAAATTAGCATTTTTGGTCAAAGTGTTTGATCCCTTTTCAACAGAGAAATCTCTAGGGGTATCCTCCATATGTTATCCTCCTATCCAAGCTACAATTATCTTGTGATGATGAGTAAAGCAGCACTAAGTCTAAATATCCTGGATTAACTTTTGTGACTAGTCATCCAGCTGAACAGATGGACTGTGACACCTGTAGTCCCAGATTCTGTTCAGCTCTGGCATTGTCCGCTTCTTCCCCTGCTCTTCTCCTGTCAGCTGTCTGCTGATGCAGAGACCCTCGGGCCTTCAGCATCACTGTCACAAGCCTTACAACCAGTGACAAACCAACAACTCTCAGGGCCCCAATCATTCTCTACTAAAGTCAAAGGTCAAAGGTCACAGCAACTGCCACATTAGAACATAATTTAAAAATGTAAAAAGTACAGAATAATTCAAAAGAATGCTCTGTAAGTTGATTATGACAAGGTCACACTTTCAGACAAAAGTCTATGCTATGTCCTTAACATCTGAATAATTCAGGGGAGAACTTAGTGAAAGTGTTGCAGTCAAATGAGACAATCCAGCTGAATCAAGCTGTTTGGCATCAACTTAGCTCACAGTTTTTGGAAGAGGTGGAGAAATGCTGCATATGACCCCCTCACACCCCAAAAATACAAATGTTAAACATTGTAGTATAAACATTATGCTTTGGGGTTTTAGTTCTGAAAAGAGCTTCAAAGCCAAAGCTCTAGCAAGTCTTTGGTGAGAATCTCCTAAACTTACCAATGACACTGAAAATTACTTATGGATATACACTCCATATACAAAGTCACCCTCGAAACCTGTGACTACAACTTATGCAAATCACTAAATATAAATTTATCAAATTTAAATGGATTTTCCTTGATGTTTTTTTTTTTCATTTTCGAAATCAACCTTTGAATTTATAGATTTATGATTTCTTTGTCTGCAGGCAAACCTCCAAAAATTAGTGAACAATTTTTATAGTCATTTCTTTATAAAATGTGAAGATAGAAATGGAAGGAAAGATACCAATTTCAGAGTTTGTTAGGCGTAGTGTCACCTGAATTACATTGGGAGGTGCATCCATAAAGGGGAGTGGGCAGCTTCATCAGAGAGAATGTAAGTAAGAGTCCATCTCCGCAATGCATGTGAATAAAGCTCACCATAACCTTATGCCCCATGATCTTCCTCAAACTCAATATAGTGCTATTCATCCTCCTTACACCCAGGGTTAAAACAAAGATAGCAATGTAAATACTGGCAACCTGATAGAACTAAACATGATCTGGAATAGTGTAACATGTTAACATGTCTTATTTACCTCATCAGCACCCGAGTAAAAGAGTGAATTAGACACACACCTACATATAAACGGAGGAGCCCATGGGACAAACCACTACACCCCAGTGACTGTTTATTTATTTAACAGAGCTTTAATAAGCTGTACCTTATACCCTCTTGTTTAGTCTATGACAGATAGTACATTACTACAGTAAGAAAGATAAAACATTATTGTGAACAGTTTTTGTAAACAGTTTTGCTTTGAGGTGACATGGGTTCTCTTTGGGCCCTTGAATGATGATAGGCATCTTTTTAAAGGTTCAATAATCTCTTGGTGAGTTCATACTGAGAAAGATTGTTGTATTAAGTCAATTACAAAATCAATAGACCATTTGGAGATTTTTGGAGAAAAATGTTTTTGATACAAGTAGCATGACAGCTACATGCTACTTTTTTTCTCTTTGTCATTAAAAACAGCTTCTATTGGAACCAGCTTCAGAAAAACATGCAAAAAGTTCTAACTTGGGATGTTGGAAGACAAAATTTACCCCACCCCGTCTGTGAACCCCATATTAACAACTAAACATACAAACTCAGTAATGTATGGATATGCTCAGTGGCACAAGATGCTAATGACTCAAATTAAAGGTAGATGTACCCTACGTGACACTTATCGGCGCATTCATCAATACTATTGTCATTTTTTTAAAAGCTTCCACCATTTCACAAGGGTTGTTTCACTCTATCTCTTTCAGCAGACGGACAGTGCTTTAGTTTACTATGCAAATCTGGGCCAATCAGATGCCAGATATCAACTGCTTCTAAAGATTAACTCACCACACTCGCAAGCTAACTTCACAGAGAAACTAAGCATAAATTACCTGGACAAGATGTTTACAATACAAAAATTACAATAACGATAAATCCCATTGAAATGGAAAGAAGGTTCAAGATTTGAATCTGATCTTCCAGACCACGGTCTGCATCAGACTCAAGTTACCATACCACGTCAAAATTTTAGGAGTGAAAGTGCTCCTGAGATATGTGCAGTGTGTATCCTTGTCAGTGTGTATTCCATTCAGAATTAAGCTGGGTAAACCTCAAGCAGACCCGGTGACCCTAATTAGGAAAAAAAAGCCCATATTTAATTCATGAGAGGATATTCCTTTCCGACATTAAAGAAATGTTTCTTGCTTGTTAGTTGAATCATACATTTGATGGGTAATGGCTTCCATGATCAATAGGAAATATGCACAACCATCAATGTTTAGCAAAATCTGTTAACTTACTGCTATTTATTTTCTGTAACTTTTGTAAACAAGGTTTACTCTTTAAAAAGTCTTATTACCACTGGAAAAAGTCTTGTTTGTCCATTTGGTGGCTGATTAAATTGCTTCACTGATGATTAGTGAATGTGTCAGAGATTTGTGCTCGTATCTATTAACTGTTTACAGAAAAGCCGAGAGATATTTTCCATGAAACAAACAGAGATAAAACAAAGTTGCATTCCACATGAGCAACTTTGTTTCATCTGTACAAATCCAGATGGTATAAAAATCCCATTTTCGGCCAGGAAGGTGCCAAGAAGAATGAAAAGATGGCAGCTGTGAACAAGCACACCAGCAGCCACATTTCACGTTCGTAATTAGAGAGAGGGGAAAAACAATTATTCTTGCAGAAACATGAGACAGCTGCGTAATCCTGAGGGCACACACTATGGTGCTCTTTAAATAGGTGATTTGCTCATGATTCTTGAGTCAACATCCATGTCTATGCATAGTTGAGCATGTAACATTGCTGCCACAGGGGTGTAAAGTAATGTGGCATTATGGGCAACCAAGCTTCGTTTGATCTCATGTCAACGTTTTGAGTAAGCTACTAAAAATAATGCAGTTAAGCTATAGAACGAATCGACTTTATTGACATGTGAGCAATGAAATATAATACATTTTCGAAAATATCTCAGAAAAGTTCAAGAGAGCTAGATTCACTAGAAATAAAAATAATTTTAGCAATAAAAAAAACATTTACATTTACACCTAAAGGGGTCATTCTTTTTTTGTTTGTTTGTTTAAGATGACAATTTTATAAGCCTTTTAAAGTCCCTCTTCAAAACAGTTGATAGTAGTGTGTAAGAACTTATCTCTGGCTGTGATGTTGGTAGTGATAGCTATTAAAGGTGTGACAGTTTATCATGGCTCAATAATTTCTAAGATATGCATAATAAATCAGAAAATATGCATGTGGAGTCATCAAGATATCTTTCTAGGAGCTATCGCAGACTATATAAACTCCGTTATAATTAGATAAAGTTTAAACAGGATTTTTACAGCTTAAACACTGAAACAGTGCCAATAGTTGGTGATAAATTTTAAGTTTTGTTAAGACCATGTTTTCATGTCATAATTTTTCTAAATACTGGATTCTGATTGGCTGGCAGGTGTTGATTATTTTCCAATTACCACAGGTGATTCCATTTTGGTTTGTTCAATTCTAATATCAATTTGCACTATGGTAACCATAATAACTCACAGCTTCGTACTATGTTATGCACATGGAGGAGGAGACAGGTGGTTATGTGGCCTCCACCTTATGTGTGTAATACAGCAGAAACTACCATTACTTGTTACACGCTCGATGGCTAATTTTCACATGGGGTAGATGACCATTCAGACTCTGATGGAAGTTAAGGCTTGAGCCCAGCAGAAAGATTGACAGTTGGAGGCAATGAATTACATGTCATAATTCAAAACCATGTGATCTGAAATCAATTGCGCTTTGTTTGAAGGAGCATGCGCTTGAGTTATTTCTTTTCCACCATCCCACAAGGCTAGGCTAAATTATTTCAGTTGTGGTAATGTGGAAAGAGAGTTGAAGTGAAGAGCAGAAGAGTAGAAGACTAGAGAAGAGAGAGAAAAAAATGTAAGGGAGAGAAGATTTGGAGAAACATACAAGTTCTCTCTGAGGGGGGCGTGGTCTGTCGCCCAGAATTTGTCCAAACACGGACTTAGTGTGTGACATCATCTCTAAATGCATAATTACTGAGACTTGTAAGACACCCCAAGATACGAAACTAATGCGTTCCAGGGTGACGTTCATATCTCGCACAATTTGTATCTGGAAGCAAGTTTTACATGTAAAACTCCTAATCCGTGCAACGGCTCTCAGAAACACAGTATAAGTAGATGAAAAACAAGAGAAACATCAAGTAACGTTTCTTCAATCCTTAAATCTACACATTGTTAATGTAATAAATGATAATAAAACAGAATAAAACACATGCAAAATACGTAATATGTACACAAATGTGAAACCTTACCTTGAGAGTGAGGCGATGTGTCGGAGGAGGTGAATCGGATGGCAGAAAACATTATGGCGGTAAGTGAACCGTTCTCAAAATATTTCAGGAATTACTGACACCAACACGGTTTGAAGCACAAGCCGAGAAGGGATAGAGAGACACTTCTGAGAGCGTGTCACAGAGAATCTCTAAGTTGCGCTACAGAACAGCACTTTCTACGTTTTAAACGTTATTTCTTTGACAATACCTTGACTCTAACATATAGTACAGTATAGTACTATAGTACATTATTGGTAATCTATACATGATGTTTTGTTCGATTTAAAGCCCCTTATCAGCCCCTTAAAGCACACTTTGTTCAAAGGGAGAAAGGAGCACAAGGACGCGGAAGCGCAGCGTGACTCGAGACAAACAAGTGAAAATAGAGCAGAAATGTTTGTTATTGTTCTTATCTGAAATTTTTCTTCGTATCTCGAAGCTAAAAAATTCCTGCAAGACCTTTCATATCTCGAAGATTTCGTAACTCGAAGCATTCGTATCTTGGGGTACCACTGTATACATTAGCATAAAGGACAGTGATGCTGCGCCTGTGCCAGTGTCATGGGATCATGGTGTGAGGAATTAACAGATATGTGGTTCTTGAATTTGGTTAGCCCACTATGTTTGTTGATGTGTCCCCTGATAAAAGGATGAGCAGACATTTGAAATGTTATCTGTGGGAGGGATCCTATCTATATTACTCAAAGATGTCACAACAAGTAATCATCGATATGAACTGTTCACTGTTCTGATCGGATAACAGTTTTGAACAGTCAGCATAAGCTTATTTATTTGACTTTGTTTAAAAAATAGTTTCTAAAATGGCACAAACAAATAACAGTATGTACATTTTTATGTCTGCAAACAGCAAAAGTATCTGGAAGATATGGTCAAAAACATTTTGCTTCAGTAACACGATTTTGATACCTCAACCTGAAACTTCTGCTTTGGGTGTGGCCAGTGAAAAAAGTGAGGTGAACAGCAGGTTGAGTCAATTTAGTTAGTGAAGAGTTGTACTATAGTTAGCGCAGTGCAGAAGTTAAATAACATGGTATACTACATACTATATGATATACCAATTTTTCAACATTAAACTGGCCAATTTCAAAATATATGGTATCTCTATTTTTTGGGGGCAAAATTGCATATCTATTATGCATCCTTCCATAAAACCGCATAAAAAAACAACTTTATAAATAATGTCACAAAAAAGCATAGCTCAGACAATTTCATCAATCAAGAAACATTAAACAAACTAAAGAGTTTTCTGATCACAGTCAGTGTTTTGGATGAGAGATATATCAGTTGGATAAGAACATGTCAAACTTAATAAATTGCTACTAAATCAGAGATCGCTATTGCAGATTTGGTTTCCATTGACTGTAAGTAAATCTCCAGTTCATCCCATGCCCTTTCTGGTGTCTGCATTCTGATGTATCCTGTTACTGTTTTATGAAACAAAAATATCTTTTAAATGAATCACTGCATCGCTGCATGACAAAACGATTGACTCAGTCATAAATCAACTCAGCTTTTTATGAAACTGGTTTATTGTGCACATGTGAAATATTTCATTCTTAAACTAAACATCCCTGTCTCCTTCACTGCATCCACCAATGCGTAAAAAAATTTAGTTATTTTTCATTAGATTTAAGATGTAGTGAAGGAGGGCAAAGTGTGGAGCTATTTTTAAATAAGCAGGTTGCCAGTTCGAGGCCAGCCAGTGACCTTCCTGGATGGATTTGCATGTTCTCCATGTGCTTACATGAGTTTTTTTAGGGTAGTCTACGTTTCGGCCACAAGCCAAAACCTACATCAGGTAAATTGAATATTTAAAATTCCTCCTGGGAGTCAATATGTCAGTGGTGCCCTGCGATGCGCACTAGTATTCATTCATTTATTTTCCAACCCGCTTATTCCCTTTCGGGTTCAGGGGGGTCTGCCAGTGCCTATCTACAGCGCACATTGGGCGAGAGATGGGGGTAATATAAAAATTTATTTTTTTAATAAACAATTTTTTTCCAAACAAATACTTGTTCAGGTAATGGATATTTCAAATTTACAAAAAAGTTACAAAAAAAATTTGAATGTATTTAAACAAGATGTTTGAAAAGGAGGGATTGAGTACAATATTCAGTATGTTTGAATGCATAGAAAAATGTGTGGGATTGCTTTGAAGAAGATAAAATTTGATCTAAAATACAGTAAAAAGGAAATAGAACAAATACATAAACCCAGGGGCCAAAAGATCAGGAAGTAACTCGTAGCCTTTTGATCTCTGTGAACTTCCCAAAGACTGTGCTTTCTCTAGAGTCATTATATTTTCAGATCAAATCCTCTCCTCAGCTCTATAGAGTGTGTCTGAATGGATTTGTACACATACACTGTGTGTGTTTGAGTGTCCACAAAACCCCAGCACACACTGTGTGTTAGTGCTGCGCCAATTCAAACCAATGAGCCAACCCTTCAGTTTTGTTACTCTATGGGTGGTAATGGGGAAAATCCAGGTATTTTCCTCTACTGATATTTGGGGAGGATCTAGATTATTCCTGCTGCATCTGCGACAAATCTGAGATCAGATCCCAATGACATCACAGAATGCTGCCTCTTTGTTTTTTTAAAGTAAATGTGAAACACTTATCTTCCATACATGTTCCAAATCTCTCTCTCTCTCTCTCTCTCTCTCTCTCTCTCTCTCTCTCTCTCTCTATATATATATATATATATATATATTGTTTCTGAGAGAATGAATGGCAGGATGTGCAGAGGGTTTATTTATATTTAGGGTTTGTAACCCCTGTCAGCTCTCTTTGGTCTAACGTCGGAACATAAAAGCATCATCCGCAAACTGTTCCCAAAGAGTAATGTAATGGAATTGTACAAAACCTTTTGGTATACCAAAGCATTAAGAGATCCTTCAAGTGGAATAAAAAAAAACAAGCTTAGATTGTGAAAAACAACCTCACATCAAAATCCCCTTTCCACAAGATCTGGAATGATTCACATTTTGTTTTCATTTGTTCATCATTCATTTGAACCAGAGTTGCACTTGATTAACTTGCCACATAGCCTTGTGATAATAGGATGCCTCTTGTAAGTGAACTTAGAAGTGCGAAGTTATTATACCACTGATAGCTGATTGTGGAATATGTATTAGTGATTACATTTCATAATTGTACTTGTTGGCAGGTGGCCTCCTGTTACAGTACAATGCAGCGAGCTCCTGAGAGCTGCCCATTATTTCTTAAATACAATCCTTATAAAGTGATTGGAACATCTGTAGTGCTTACGAGTTTGATAAATAACAATTGCTTGCATTATTGTATATTTCTCTATCCCCATTGCATTGTTAAAAATAACCAGATTAACATCACACCCAGTCTGATCTCCTACAGCACCTTGGGAATAATGTTTATTGACGCTTTTAGAATTAATGATGTGGTGGAGCCTCAGACATCCAACAGCTTTCAGAGCCTGGAAAGCTTGGAAACATGAATTTGTCTGCAAGCCAGTCTGTGTTTGTGGACGAAAAAACTATTTGAAATAAGTAAAATTAATGTAAAGAAAGTAAATCAACCATCGCAGTTCTTCACTGAGCTGCTCAAATGTTCTTGGTGACCATGGTGATGATTTGTTTTCTGCACTCAACCCTTAATAACTATCTCTAACCATCTCAAAACTTGGAATAAAAGCTTTCTCAGTGACATTTCATACTTTTAGTCAATTTTATCCGGAGACTCTTAGATGAATTAAAGCCACTCAGAACTGTCTCCGGCTATTTCACCATTTCTTAGTATCGACATCTTGTTCTCTGAATCACTGGCAGCACCAGCTTAAATTTAAGGTTTTACTCTTTCCCCTTGAAGAGCATAATTACATCCATCTTCTGGTTATACATGAGAGGGAAAATGAAATGTTAGAGGGTTATTTAAAACCCAGGCTCTACAAGTGCATGACTCGATGAGGAAAGCAAAAATGGACTTGGAGCTGCTCAGTAAATTATCATACCCAACACAAAAGCTCTTGGACATTATGGACATTTTATTCACATTCTGGTCTCAAGCCTCATCTCCAAATTATCTGTTGTGAACAGCATTCATGATTTGAATAAATAAATAAACTGACTATCAGCCTAGGGTCTGTTGGCGATGTTTATTTCTTATTTGAAACTGCTGCATTCAGTGATAATGAATATTGTACACACGTGCAGAATTCCAAATTAAGCCAGGGATGAAATGGGAAGAGTTCTTTTGCAAACATAATTTTTCCCAGCAGTGGCCAAGCTCTTTATCAGTGCAAAAGTGCTGAAGCCAGTCCCACCAATCGTCTGTTTAGTTACAGCTCACAACAGTTGAGTGAACAAGGAGAGCTTGATGCAGGCCTGTGGAAAATTTATACAAAGTCTGAAGAGGACAATTCACTTCCGAGCACTTCAATCATCACAATATTAGCATTCGGGGTAAACATCCTGAGCAAACTCCGGCTAGCTTTGGGAACTTAAGGTGACTTCTGTCCCGCTTGACATTTGTCCTTCAGCATTTTCACTTTTACATAAAAGTATGAATGCATGTTTAAATAAAAGTGCAAAGATTCCTCTGAAGAGGCGATCAATGCCATAAGTGAGTGGCCTTGTTGAACTGGCAGCACAGTGGAAATTTGTATTGATTTTTCCTCAGCTTACTCCAGTCCCCAAAGCAGCTCTGGGATTCCAAAAATGTCTACAAGCTCAAACTGGTATTCGTAAGAGATGCCTCTCTGTTATGGACAAAATAAATGGCTTAATAACAAAAGAAATCAATGAAAAGGATGGATGCAGATATGGAAAGATCTGTCTGTTCTCCGCTCTCGGAGAGGAAAAAGTAGAAAATGGCTTTAAATGAATCAATAATCAAATACTTGGGATTTATGCTCTGAAGTCCACAATGTTTCCATTAATATCCTTTCATTCTCTGTTGTTTGATTTATTATTCTGTCATCTCGTTGGCGTGGAAAGTCCATTTTATAAATGCATGGAACTTGCTCTCAGAAAAAAAATGGTATTCTCCACATCATTTTCCTCCGCTAAAGGTTGAATTTCCAAATTAATCAGAGGCATTGCGTAATGGCAAGTGGTCACAAAGAATTGTTTTCAATACTTTTTTAATTGACCCAAATATCAACTTTCAGTGCACAGTTTTTTGTGTAACACGCATTTGTGTCATGTGACCTCCCTAGCACTGCCTTCTCTGTGGGCAGTTGCCATGTTACACTCTTAGAAGTCTTTGCACAGGCTTATATGTGTGTGCCAATTACACAAGCTGTAATTTACAGATCCAATTTGAAAACAAGGGGTTATCCTTGGAAGTACAAGACATGTGATGTGGCTTGTATTTTTCAAAGTTCTGACACAAAAAAAGCACAATAGCAGAAAAAGTGCCTGGAACAATGTATAAGGTTTAGGAGACGTTCGCCTGTTTTTTTTTTATGCACTTGGCATTAGCCTTGTCTTTGCTTTTTCTGGGGTATTTATACATTGTTATTTTCTGAACACTTTTTGCTTTTTTTTTAATCTTTCTGCATTTTAACATGCCAATTATTTCTATAAAACTTCATTTGTAGTTTTTTCAGTGGCAGCCAGGTCATTGATGCGAGTTTGAGCTGTGTCTCGAGTGATATCTGGAGATCAAGAGCTCAACGGAGTCTATCCTTCAACACTAATCTAAAGTAGCCCTTTTATTTCCATGTATCATTTGCCTCTGAGTTTCATTTTGGCTTTTTAGCATTAAATGAACGTGAAGAGTTTACGGGAAAACGGCCTTGGCGAACCTTAAAACAGTAATATTTTTTAAAAGCATTTTTTTTTTGTTCAGATTAGTCTAGAGTTTTAGGTTAACTGGCAAAATTATTTAGCCAGTCATTTGATTTATGTGCCCGGCATCAAGTGGTTCTTTGCCTCCACGTCGTGTGGTTAAACCTGGTTGTAGATACTTTTTCTGCATCCTGAAATATACCTGGGAAGCTCTATTGCGGTTGAAATGGTATTTATATGTTATTGCAGTACACATATTGACCACACTTGAAAAGGTAAGATTAAGGTAGACCTCTCCCTAACTTTCAAAGCAGCTGAGCTCAGTATGTTTTCTTTTTGCTCTAATGAGGTTTTTTTTTTGCAAATTAAAGCATTATTTGCCCTATTTAGTGTTTATTTCTTTCAATTACATTACTGCTAATGAGAACATCGCACAGACACGAGGATCAGTTGGGAAAAGAACATTTGTTCTGAGATTGTGGGGAAACTATGACTGTGTTGGTAGTTTGAAAGTGGTGCAACACTGAGATTTACCTCACTTAAAAAGCCTATATCATCCTTTTAAAAAGTCATTATTTGGTTTCTGAAGTCTCCAACAACTAAAAAACACTGTAATAATCTTTTAATACACATTTAGTTGCAGTGGATTTTTAAACAACTGTGTAATGCATTGAGTTATGACTCGTTTGTACGAAACTTCTACACGTGACATGTCTATCGCCGACATGGAACGTCTAACAACAAATATTAAACTACTGTTATTACTCATGTATTATGTAAAAAAGTGCATTAAAAGTCAACAATACCATGCTGCCTTATCATTATGAACCTGAGTCTGAGGGGGTTGAGGGCTCAGGTGTTGACACTCTACATCGAAAGCGATTGGAGCAGTATTCCTCTCAGTGGTAAATATCCAGTTACTTTAATGCTTTGCCACTTCAACAATTTTTGAAAGCTCGATACATTTTTACTTGAAATCATGTAGGTGCACATGTGGAAACTGAATCAAAATGCCAAGCAAGGCTGAGAATTTTTGCTGCAAAGAAGTACAACAGGTCATTTTGCATGTTTTTGTAAAATTATTACTGACAGTAATGAATGGATGATGTGTTGGTGGTGAGAACGATGCAGTGCATCTTGAAATGTTCTGTGGCATATGATCTTGAATTACTTGCAACAAAAGGTACGCAATAACGAAAGTAAGACAGCATGTCTCTTTTAACAGAGTCACCTTGTAAATGTTAATATCATCTTCAATGGCTCAAGGTTTTGTAGAGATTACCGAAATCAAGTCGAGCGAGAACCAAAAAGACTAATCCTGTGTTTCGAACAGCTAACTTTCCTCTCAATTCTCTTTACCCATAATGAGTCCAGAGACTGACAGCTGGATTACTTGGGCACTTCCTAATCCTTTAATTTCTCCATTTAAGATAATCACTCATTGAATGGAGGAACACTTCCACTTCCTGTCAATCACTGCAAACACTCAATGCCAAACCAAAAACAGCCTGGCTTTCCAATCCTCAACGTGCCTGTGTTTGCCATTCAGATTCATAAAACAAAAGCCAAAAATCCCAAGCTACACTTTTGTGTTTGCCTATTTCTATTTATCTCTCCTCAGGAGTCCAGGATTTAAATAAGAAAACAGAATAAACACCTGTATGACAGTCTCTGACCACAGCGCTCTCACAAGATTGCCTTTAAGAAGCCAGAAGATTTGAAGTGAAGCTGTCTGCATGCAAAATAAATAACTATAACCTAAAACTGCATCTTATGAATACAATTAATGTTCATCACCTCTGTTTCACACTCTCCCTTCTTCATACCCCCCAGCAGTTCTCTCTTCTCAAAAAGTGGAAAGAATTGGTGCACCTTTTTCGTATTCCCTTCTGCTTGGTTTAAATTGGTGCCAAATCTTGAGACTCTCAGGGTTGAATCATGTGCACTTTCCCAATGGCGTTTTAGAGTTTGTTCCTTAAAATAAACCCGCCATGTCAAAGGGAGAAGTAATTAAAACAGAACCTAAGGGCATGAGGAGGAATTAAAGACACTGGCAGGTCAGAGTCTTGAAAACTTGTAATGGCCCACTGAGACTGTGTACATTAAAAAAGCACGAGGACTGTATTGTGTATAAATATGGATTGTACACATTACACGCCCTAAGGCAAATACTCTTAAAGAAACAGGTCAAAGAATGAGTTAATAAATATACACAGTCATAAAAATGAGAAAAATCCACATGCTGTTATAACACTCTACAATATTCATTTATTAAATACATAGTTTCCCCCAATCATGTATTTATCCTCTGCATCCATTTTTGAATCAAGCTGGAATGAAAAAAAAGAAGGACAGTGAAGGAAAGAACATTGATTTTCTCTCAATTCAAAATGCATTATTTATTTTGAAAATAAAGGCATTGAAGTAATGTTTGTTTTTTTAAGTTTTAAAACCTTGTCATGCCTGATTTCTTTAATAGAAATGAGCATTGATTTTACTTCACTTTCTTCTGAAATTCACACAAAGATTCTTAAATAAGGAATTTCCTCAAAGAACCAAAGCAAAATCAATGGAAATCGTAATTTTCAACCTTTAAAATTGACACATGAGCTCTATAATAAAAGTCAACATGATTCGACTTCTGCCTCGGCCGAGAGAGATGTTTCTTTTCACTGAAACTCTGAAAGATTTGTTTCCAAATGTATCACATCTTTATGTAACTTTCTAGCTGTTGAATGCCAGACGTATTTCACAAGAAATATTTTATAGATAAAAGTTGTGCTTTTGGATCGCCATGTCCTTGCAATACATGCTCGTACTTTCCACCCTGATGTTTAATGAATAGATGTTTTTAATAAAAGAGTAATATTCACATCGATATTGCTTAAAGAAAAATGAATGAACATCAATGTTTTCCCTTCAAAAGCAGTTGCTCAAGGCCAGAACAAGAGAGTTCATCCTCCACGTCGAGTTTGTGACCTTAAGCCCTGATGCGGCTGAATAAGTGATGTAGTCTATGCAGATGACACCCCACTCACACATGCATGGCCAGCAGTCAAAGTCAGCCAGAATATTTAAGAACTTACATTCAAATAGCCATTGAACCATTGTTTCATGCAGAGAGAAAATAAATTAATATCTGAAAGATACGTTGGTGGAAATCTATGCATGTCAAGTTTATTATTAATGCATTTTTGAAATGCAACATGGTCTTTGAAAATGAAAAGAGGAACAAGACAAGAAAAACTGATATGAAGCAACCTTGCTGGTTTCAGCTGAATGGATGGAATATCACTTCGCTATTCTCAAAAGCCACATAATCAGAGACCATATAGCATAATAGAGAAATATAGTAGAAATATAGCATGAGCCAAGCACAAAAGAAATATTTGATGAATTTAGAGGGGGCTAGTGACTTAATCGGCCATTACTCAATGTCTAGTATTTTAATGACCAAAGAAGCACAAATGAAACCTTTAATTGCACAAACCAGTCCAATGAAGCATGTACGGACAAGACTATATGAGGTGAATTTGGCGGGGGGTATTATATATTTTATTTATAATAAAATAAATAAAAAAGTATTATATGTTAATATATAAATATCAGTGAGGAAGGGGTAGAACTATTTCACACCCTCACATTTATTTTCTTTACCTTCTGGACCATCCTAAAGGTTAACTAAACATTTTTTTTTCTTTATTTAATGTCATGTTTAATGCCTGTTATATGCAGTAATTGCAGATGTAAGTGCATTGCTGTTAACTAGACGAAGACAAATAAAAAAAAAATCGAATTAACTTGACCACAACACAAATGCAGAAGTGTCCATATATAGATAATGCTGCACTCAGAGCTCTATCTTTGACCATAGCAACTGACCAGAGTTTTCACAATTATGAAACAGTAACAACGTAGCCAAATTCTAATCAGTTTTTGTAGCTTTTCCTCGATGAACTTTTACTGTATCTTTGCAATTATGCCTGGCATAGAAGGTAACCAGTAACTAATCAATAAAGCTTACGGTTAAAGTAGGTGCTTAAACTTAAAGCATTGACTTTCATTTAGTTTTACTATAACTAGCTTACTGTGTTTGCTGTGGGATTTCCTGGCAGTATATATTTTATATCTCTAGTGGAATTATTGTACATTTACTACTTGTACCCCTTTTAAATTACATGGTGTGTGGCAAAAATCTCTAATATTGTTAGCATTTAAAGCACTAGAGTATATTTTTAATCAAAAATGAAACACGTACCATTATGAAACATTTGACTTTATGTGTTAAATAAATAAACACTTAAAGGGGTTCTGCTGTTTTAAATTTTGTCTTTTGAGAACCTTTAAGCAGTTTTTTGAATGTTGCTGCATCTCAGTCCATAAATGTGGAGCTGGCAACCTTGACAAAGTGATCTCACTACAACTTTTTACTGACTTCCATTAAAAACCATTTAGATTTTTTTTTCAACATAACACTTCAGACATACAGATAATGATTGTGATTCTTATACAGCAACGTAAACACAATTCTACACTAAGTCACTAGAAAACAAGTGACACTTTCTCATGTTCCTGCCTCGCTTAAGCTCTCCCTACTATGGAAGGAACTTCTCAAGAGGAGGTGTTTCATACTGAGAACACAAGAGATTCAGTACATCATTGTATACAGATGTATTTTAGTACATCCAATCAGATTTCAACTTTTTCATCAAATAAACTCTTAACCCTGTTGTGTTGGTGACCGCAGAGCTCCACAAGGCCTCCAACAGCAGAGTCTTAATGAGCTTGTGTGAATGTCTGTAACCATAAGAGGCTCCACAGCATGCCTTAAGTGTGGACAGCAATGTGTTTGCTAGATAATGAGCAAAACTTTAAGATACGACTGGAACAATGCAGAGAGACCGAGAGAGAGAGAGAGAGAGAGAGAGAGAGAGAGAGAGAGAGAGACCATGTGCTCTCACAGGTGGAGTCCTACTTCTGCTTCTATTGTAAAACTGCCGTAAGACGTCTACACATTTAGATTTAATAGACGTCCTTGTGGGAGCGACATATTTTAAGTGAAAGGACATCTGAAGTGGAGACTTGAAATATTTTATTTATGATCAAGTGTGGTATGTTTCCAGAATATCAACTGCATCCAAGCAGACAGTATATTTTGTGTCAGTGCAAATGTCACAAATTTCCCAGAGAAGTCAAATGAGTGTGACTATGCATAAGTACTAGTAATTAAGATGATTAATGGCCTGCTCTGAATTAAAGGGCCCTGACTCCCATTCCCCACCAGGACTGTGTCGGAATTCAAAGGGTTACGCATGAAGTCTATCGCTACTTTTCTCTGCTCATATAATGACAGCATCCTTTCAGACCATCATTTAGAGCTATGGTAAGTGCAACTCATATCAGATTGCTCTATTGTGTGTGAGTGTACCTGTCCTCCCCCTTACTCCACCCACCAACATCTCTCTGTCTTTGACTTAAATGTGTGTGATCCTGCTCTCTGGGCAAGGTTTATGCTACATTGTGCAATCTGTGGAGCATCCGCTTTCATGCTTTATCTCTCACTGGTGGAGTTCTGCAAGTGAATGCATAACATTTAAAATAAAAGTGCTACGTCAACATCAACATACAGAAGGTAGGGCTTATAAACAGCCAATGTGAAAGCTTGGAATACTAATAAACACATTGAGAAAAATGTCCAACATTTACTGAAAATCTCACAGCTTTAGCATGATTTCAATATTCTGGACATCCTTGCATCGCATATATGCTATAAACTGTTTAGGAAATAACATCTTTATACATGGCACAAGACATTAGATGGCATTAACACCTCATAGGCTTGTGTTCTGTAGTTTGAGCAGTTTTTTTTAGTTTGTTTTTTGTGTCAGTTTTATAACAAAAATCATTTTTATTGCAACAAAATAAAAATGTAAAAACCCCCAGAAAAGCCATAATGTGTGAACCTCACCTAAACCCTATATACGGTTCCAGGCACTTTTTGTTTCATTGTCGTTTTTTTCCTTAACTTTGATAAATACATGCCATATCACAGGTATTGTACTTCCAATGGTTATACCTTCTTTTCACAACTAGATGGCACTGATTGCACCGATTTGGGATTTGTAAAATGAAACTGAAAGTTGCTGATAATTTTTACGCTTTCATTTAAACTACCTTACAAATTATGTGTCAAAACTATTGTAATGCTCGTTTAAATCCAAAAATATCATTGTTGAAACCTAGACATTATATTTAAAATTAAACAAATGGTGGGTTGCAACATTCCTCCTAAATTCAAAAGCCACTGTGACTGGCACCAGCAGCGGTGTGTGCACAGACTAAGGGACTTCCAAATGATCTTCTCAATATAAATAATAATCAGTGCATGACTCTGTGTCACCTGCTCCTCAAAAGGTGTTGCCTCACACATCTGCACATAACTTTCACACATTCCTGAGATTTATGCAGCAGTTCAAACGAGTTTGATTCCTGACCCTGCTGTATTTCCCAACACCTTACCAATCTCTGCCCTACATCGTTTCCTGTCTCTCCCCACTGTACAATCAAATAAATGCAATCACAATATATATATTTATCTTTTAAAACAAATAACTCTGTGGAATTGAGTTCAGTTGAGCATGTGTGATTTTTTTTGTGCCTCATAGTGTAGGATAATAGGATTCTTTTATAAATCGCACTAATATAATGATATTTTACAGTCATTTCATTGATAACATGATGTTTTGTAATGTCTCATGATATCTCTTCCTTTTATTTTTGAAAATAATGGATCTAAAGATCACATCTTTTTTTATTATTAAATGAATATCCACTTGTTGTGAATGTAAAATGACAACATAATTGCATTTGTTTTCTTTGAATATTCCTGGATTCATATTGTTACTGTTAGTTGTGTATTTTTCCTTTTACTGATATGTCTGAATGTTTATGGGAAGATCGTTTTTTTTTTTTACCAATATAAGGTGGATTTTTAAACGCATAATGTCTTTGCAAAACTTCATTCTATTAATGTATACAAATCACAGGTTGGATTAAAGTATTTACACACCAAGAATAATGAAAATTAGAAAATTCTAAAGGTGGTTTTCTGCATCATTTAAAATTAAGATCAGTTAACAAAGAAAACTGTTAAAAAGAGAGAAGATCGCAAAGGTTTTAAATGGCTGTTCCAGTGACTGAAGCTATGCTGTCTATAAACAACACATTGCAGGATGTTTGTGGTGCATTTTGCTGCATTTCAAGATGCATAAGCATATTTTCAGATGTGGAGAGGGAATAAACAAAACGATGTGATACTGCAACAAATATCATCTCCTGAAAGCATCAATGCTTTTTTGTGCATTTTTACCACAAACAGACACATCAAAATGATCATGTGGAATACTCTGAACGCCTAAATTAGTAACTAATATATTTCATTGCCTAACATTGATGGAACAGAAAAGACTTTTGTTATAAGACATTTATCCAATTTAACTTCAATCAAGAGGTTTTGTGTTTTACAAGCTCCCTTTGCTTATAAGTACATTAAAGTATTGCTGACGATAATGCACCGTTGTTACAATTCTAATAATTAAATATCCAATGCATTAATAAATACAAAAAAATAACACACGCTTTAATAGTAATTGATCCAAATCAGCAAACTGCGTGGCAAGCTGCTGCTGTGAGTCCTGCAGACAGCTGGCAGACACCCTGACCGCTCTACCCATGAAAGAGTGGTCATTTCTGATTCTGTTTGGATGGTCAGACTTTAGAGACCAATGCTAAGCAGTACCCAGAGAACTGAGATGAATCGCTCACTCTCACCCCAGTGCACCACTGCCATATTAAACAGTTATGGAGGCAACTCAAGCGGAACTTTCTACTCTCAAATCCACTGCCAAGATCAAGTCTTAGACCACACCACACTCCTCTCCCCATTAGCATTCTTGAGGTGTCAGGCCAGTGTTTACAATTACAGCTAAATTGATGCTGGATTTTCTCAGCTTGACGTTCACTGGCCTATACCGAGCTGACCGGCTCACCCATTACTCTCCCCTTTGACGGTTCTGGGTTACACAAGGCTGTTATCATTAACGTTCCTGTGAGGCGACCACACTCCCCGATTACTACGGCTCTTCGGAACACATCACCCTTCCCCCAGGCCGGTGACTGAACATTAATCACTCTCTATAAGAGCTCATAGCACAGCCTGACCATATACACCCCAGTGCCAAGTTGTGCTGGGGTAAGCATGTTTTTTTTTCAAATGAAGAGTGCACTATTAGATATTGAAGGAAAGGTGACTGCTGCTGGATGTGGGAGCAGTCTTGAAAGTGGATCCTGGCAAAATGCTCATATCTAAATCCATGGGAAAACAGAATGATTGACTTGTGCGCAAGGGCATGGACACACATGCCAAAACACCAACATTCCAGCGACATGTGCGTAACAAGCACATCTGACTTGTCAGTGACTGACAACGTTCCCTCAACACCTTCACAGGCTGGAATCAAAACAAACAGTCCTAAGAGACAAGATGAAGGAAGGAGACTTTGTATAGCTTCACGTATGCAGTCTTGGTTCTTCTGGTCTACATTGCTGATAAGAAGTAGTGCTTAATTTACACAATGGGTTCTGTAAACCCATTTATGTTCATGTTATTGGAAATAACACTGACATAAATGAATAAAATGAAGGGCTGCATCAGAAATAACATAGTGTGAAAAAGGTAAAATGCAAGCAGAGCAGTTTGTCAGAACTCATAGAGCAAAGTGCAAACATTGGTGAGAAATGTCAGGAAAGAAGTATTCAGATAAGAACCTGAAGTGTGAAAAGCACACGTTCCAAACACACTAAGTATATCAGGAGAGTTAATGTAAGGCTGACTCAGGGGCTCCAGATATAAGAGGGGCAAGACAGCTTCATAGCCACTCATAAGCCCAAAAAACCTAAATGCTTAACGATCAGGCAGGCGATTGGATATGTGCTGTCCAATGAGGTGCCAGGTGATATCAGGTAAATTTGAGGATCTATTCAACAACCAATAATATGAATTAATTTAACCAATATTTTTAATTAAAGTAAAGGTGATGGTTGCAGTAATCTAACTTTTATTTTTATATGGATATTTTGTTATAAATATATTTCACAGAAAAGGTGACTTACACAATTGATGCTGCTTTCCCTGAAGCCTGAAACCATAATTGTGTAGTTTCAAGTCACAAGAAGGTATTTTAACCCCCAGAGTATGTAAACCAACTTTCTACACAGCACTTTCTTCATAATTAGAAACATCCTTTAATGAGTTGAATGGATTTTTGTAAAAAAAACAGCTAAATGAATCTAGCCATCTTTCATGTAAGTGAGATGTTCAAGATTCAAAATGTTTCTTAAGATTTGGACTTAAGTATGAATCACTTTCAAAACAGTTAGATGGAATGAATGTAGGCCATTTGGGGGGAAATGGGTCATGGATTTTTAGAATTTTCTGGAAATATACAAATGTTACTTTGGTTTACATCAAAAGATTATTTGTTTATTATTATTATTGGTGAACAAATTGGCCTTTTCTTAACTTAAAACTTTTTTTTTTTTTTTTAGACAGAGTAGCTGTCTAACAATTTCAGGAAAAAAAATTTCCTAGCCCTACAAAATTATTCAAATAGATTAATCAGAAAAAAAAATAGTCAATTTGCCCTGGGTTTGAACACTGTAAAAAACTGTGGGGTTTTAATGATCCGGAGAGGAAGATATCACATTTATGTTTTTTAGATGAACAACTGAATGATTCAGAGGAGGACTTGATGAAAACTAAACTGTGATTGGACAATGAGAAATGCTACCTATGAACCAAGAACCACCAAAACAATGACTCAAAACACATGTTCAAGGCACCAAAGGAGTGACTGAAGATGCTCAAATCTTAATCCCTTAAAGAATATGTGGAGAGCTGAAATTTTAAGTTGACACACATTATGAATTCTTAAAGTTTTAGTGAAGATCCACACTGATTAGTGAGACAAGACCCCTCTGATCCCAACTATAAGAGACATCTGACATCAGGGGCATCGTGTATTTAAAAAAAATGCATGGATTTAATAATTCAAAAAGGGTATACATACAAAAGCTGGAAATCTACTTATGTACAAAGAATCTGATGTACAATTTTTTTATTATTTCCAAATTAATGTGATATTAGGCACACATACAAAAGCAGAGCAGTCCAAACGGTCTCCTGCTTAATTTACATACATATAAAAATAATAATGAGCACACGACAAACAGGAAGTGTGAACATGCCAAAATCAAGCAATGAACAAATTAATGTGAGATAAACCTTTACCAAAAAGTGACTTTATGATTACCATTTTTATATTCATTATGGTGATGTCTGAATGGTTTGTTGGTTGTTACGGTGCATTCGCAGGTCCAGGGTCAGTGCTAGAGCAATAGACTTAACGGATTATAGACGTGTTACTTCACTTCATCGCCTTTAAGAGTTGCCAAAAGACACAAAAAATATCAGAAATAAACTGTACACCAGGCATAAAGCTTCCACATAAAGCCTGCACACGTTCTTACATTCATTTCACTGTCTAGCATGAGAGCTGATACATGCAACATAAATGCCCCAGGTGACTGGACAACATAATTACTTTTTGCCGTTTGTGCATTTAACAGAATTTGAAATGCATTCAATACTTAAATACTTCAATTCCACAATTTTTGCAGTTACGACAAAGAAAATAAAGGAAAACAAATAAATCTCTGTCCAAACAGCCGCGTTCTTGTGAATAAAATCATTGATTACTCAGATAACTGCTCTACTCAATCAAAACCGAATGCAGCGGGGAAAAAAACAAGATAATTGATCGAATCAATTTTCTTGCATGATGTGTTTCTGCAAGTACAACCCCCTTCTCACATCCCCTGCCATCTTTCAATCCACATAAAATTATTTCCACAGATAATGCATCTTTGCACACACGCACACACAATGGCACTGGGATGAGACAGAATGAAAGGATAGCTGAAATCTTGCTGAAAAGAATAGAGGAACTGTATTACGCTCTGGACAGAGGGAGAGTGGGAGAAAAAAAAGGAAAAAGCTTAAAGCTCAAACAGGCAAAAACACCCAGCGGGAGCTGAATAGTAGATTTAAATGAAGCTTTTGTAGCCAGCCGAGCCACCGAACTATCCATTAAATTCACTATTTCTATAATTTTTTTTTTTCATTTATTTATGTTTTTAATCATCCAGCCAAGTTCTGTCTGATAGTCGAACTCAAGCGTTGCATATTGATTGTGATCAGTGGGGGACTCTGTCTCTGAGAATTGTATTTCAGCAGACATGTGCCAACTATAGCTTGGGATGATTAGGAACAAGCATTCACCGATGACACCCACCTAGATGAAAGCTTACATTCTGGCATAGCATGGCTGTGTTTCTTTAAAAGCATTGCCTGATGCTTCACAGACCTTGAAAATTGCATTGGAGAAGCATTGTGTGTTTTAAACGTGTCCTAATTGCATTAGGCTCCTATGTGTACTATCAACATTCAGCACGCTGGCATATCTGCATCTCCACTCCTTCTTTCTAAACCATTTATTCTGCTTGTTATTCCACATCCTGCATCTTTTTGAGCTGGTAAAGCAGGTTTGAACACATTTCAAGGAATCATATAGTAAGCACTACTATTAAATTGCTGGAGAGGTGAAAACCATTGTGGATCCTCCGTAAATGTGCAATGTGATAATCAAGCTGCAATTTTTACTCAACATGCCTGCACACACAACGATGAGGAGAGAAAGTGATGCGTGAGCATTTACACCCACAAACCTGTTGCTTAAGCTCCACAGAGATTAACACTCACACACCTTGATGTATATATAAACCAGTGCTGAATTGTGCAATGCATTGCAAGCTCTTACCTTTGTGAATGCCCAGGCCTTGCAGCACACCCCTGGGAACAAATATGGTGTAGAAACTCTGGGAGAAACCCGGTGTGCATGGAGCGACTGTCTGAGATCTTCCGTGAGACCCCTGGGAAAGACACACATTATTTGCAATGAAGACACCACAGAGGGGAAGTGGTTAGGCAAATTGATTTGTGACCACAGGGCTGTGGTTCTCATTCAAGGTTATCGAAACTGATATAAATATATTCAGGAGGATAACTCACAGAGCTAAGATGCAACCAGTTTGACGATGAATAATGAATAATTACTTAACACTGCTTCAAGGCCTCTGTTTTATCATACTATCCACTTCACAAGAAGCTAGATGCACCTGCATTAAAACTAAATATGTGCTCTGATACAAACACAGTATAAGCACCTTTTGGAGTTTCAGTCTTTTCTGAATAGATATGTCATACAAATGTGAACCCAAAGTCAAGAGTATTAAAAAACTAATGTATTAAAAAAAAATAAATAAATAAATAATTTTCCTCCCAAAACACTTCTTCATTTTGAGGAATTTGAGGAAAAAATTGAGGAAAATCTAAATTTTCTGTTCCAAACAATACTTTCTTTAAGCACCTCAAATACAAACATAAAAAAATTCTAATCCAGATTTTAATTATTGATTGATAATGATTTATTAAAAACTGGAGACCAGGTAAGGCCAGCATAAAAATTACCCTGGATTCCTGGTTTGATAGGTGACAGGTGCAGTTCCCTCATTGTTTTCTCCCAAAATACATTTTACAAATGTCACGTGGCATTTTGGGAAAAAAAAATTTGATTGTCGTTTATCGCGGTTTAAAAACCTCACCAGGACTGCATTATATTGCAAGTATTGTGTTTTTTTGGAAAAGGGATTATGGGCTTTTCAAATGTACAAACCATACACTTTAGATCTGTCACTAACTTGCATTTTGGAACCAAACTCCTCAAATGTTTTTGCCTTCAGATCACATTTAATCATAAATTCATTAAGAAAATGTTGTTCTCATCACCATCCTCCATGTAACACTAAACAATTAGACTATTTTAGTAAAAAAAAATTTTTTTTTGTAAATGGAACACATTTTGAAGCATGAACACGTCCTTGTCATTAATACATTCCTTCACTGATGCTTTGTAATCATTGGTGACATATACTCCGCATGGTTTCTAGTCTCTGATACTTTCAGAAACACTTTTATTTACATATTTTAACACGTGGTGTTTACTAACGATGGATTCACACCACCAGGGACTTTATCAATGGTCGATCATTAAATGGTAAACTGAGTAAGCTGAACTTCTCATTTATGTTGGCACCTGAAATCAGCAAATTCATTAATTGAATCCTACTACAAGACTTTTCTCCTACTCTGTGAGCTTTACTGTAAATGTTAAATAAATCACATTTTAAAAGATATTGTGATGCGTCTTCAGTGACCTCGACAGCTAATATTCACTGGTCTGCAACTATGGTAACAGGTATGAGTGACAGTTTTAGAAGGTGCCAACTCAAAAGCAACAAATAACCAGTGAAAAGAGCTTAAGGGGTTCTCTAAAGCAAAACAAATTGTTATATAGTACCTCCCAACTTGCAAAGAGCCAATGAAGAACCACTGAAGAAACTTTTTTCAAGAGTGTATAAAAATCCACATTTGTGTTATATGTCAATTTGATTGTATCTCATCGAGGGATGGATCCCTCTTGGTCAGTTATTCATTTAGTATTAGCGATGTTGATCACTTTGACAACACACAGATGTTATTATTTGCTTTGGAAACACAAGTAAAATTGCATCGTGATACAGGGTAACATTTTAAAGAGATTTCAAAGTTAATGTATATAGTTACGAACACTCCCTCCACATAATGTAGATCTAACACACCTTACTTTTTATGAAAGTAAGTGATTCAGAAATTAATATGATTTTATATTAAATCCAGTCTCTAAATTAAATAGATGTTCAAAATGGAAAATGAATAATATAATATGACTCAAGTATGAAGATGTGAGCAAAGCCAAACACTTTTAATGTATTATTTAATTTTTGGACATAACAAAGCAAATCTTAATCTCCCCTTTAAAGCAGCCCCTCCATAACCTTCTTGGTACCCCATGGAGTCCATGCTACACATTCCTCCTAATCCAGTAGAGTGTTTGAATATTCCATGCTTCTATGCAAATTAATGCATTAACAAAGAGCAGCAAATCTATAAATTAATTCTCATTCAGAGCGCATGCATCAAAGCTTGGCTTTAAAAGTGTTTTTTAACACAAATGAAAACATCAAGAGCTTCTCTAAAATTTTAACAAGCACTGAATGAGCCTTTTTAATGATTGAAGTAAACCAAGGAGAGTAAACAGGGATGCGACAGAAAACAGGAAGTGCAGAGGATAGAAGGTTGCATTGGAATTCTGCCATCTAAATCAGTGGAGAAATTGTGCCCATTACAGTGGCATCTATTTTAGGCTGACCCAGTGTGTGTGTGTGTGCGTGTGTGTGTGTGTGAGAGAGAGAGAGAGAGAGAGAGAGGGTGTGGGAGTGTGTGTGTGTGCATCAATTGATAGTGCTCACCATGGAGATTTAGCATAATTAGATGGTGGGTCATATTCAGGTTATCCCAGACTCATGGTGGGCTTTCTAAACAGACAGGGTTCAGGCTCAGGCCCTGGGAGCATTTTAACCAAGCATAAGTATGGCTTTAGCGTTCTCTATCTTTCACTCTATACTTCCCCCTCTATACAACTGAGAACTTCAAAAAAGAAGTGGCACAAAGCTCTTCCATCATATCTCTGTGGAGGAGCAGTTAGTCAAAGCATCTCAGATTAGTCAGAGAATTGGGAGATGGTACTTTTCACATCAACGCAGCATCCGCCGGCCATGTGAAAACATCTTTTTTTTTAATTTCCAGTTTGATAAGTTTTTATTCTGAATGAGTCATCACAGACATGCCAACATCTTCCACATCCAAAATCAATAGTTGTTTTATTCGCAGAACTTACATCTGGTTTTTCTTGAACCAGTGCATACCTGACCAAATCAACCAGTGTTCTTCACTACACTGTCTTAGTATAAATAAAGAGATAAAAACTTATTTTTTCATTGAGATTGTCGTGGAATAATTATATTATCCACTCACTCCTCTGTAAAAGCACAATCACTCACGGACGCACCACAGGCATCGCCGCATCCTCTGCAATATGTGTTAAAAGTGCAGCTGCAAGCCAGAGCAGCTTGCTGAGAGACCACCAGTGTTGAACACGAGCAGATTCACTCGGTTTAACCACAATTAAAAGAAAAGGCGACTGTTTCAGAAGTGCTGCGAAAGCATTTTTGATTTCCAAACAGATAAAGAGCGCGCGCGATGCGCCACTCTGAAAGGGGGACCAACATGAATTCACAACACAACTGCACAATAAGGAATAGAGTGTTTTCAAGTCGCTGTTGACTTGCAGAATGTTTGCTAATGAAACATTTAGACTTACCCAAGAGGTGCCCACAACTAAAGCGCACGCCACAAGAATCGCGCAGCCGGATTTCATTTTTGCCATGAGGAGAGGCAGCGGTTCAGTTACTCTCAAAAGCGCAGATAATTCCTGTGAGATGGACTGTAGGCAGCAGTTTCCGCGTAGAGATGCGAGGAAATAGTGTCCCGGTCGGTCTCGCGTCCTACTGCAGGTGGACAGGCGCTGTTCAGCTCAGCACCACGGCTACGAGTACGAGAACGCTCCGCCGGCCGCGTCACAGCCGCCTCAACTCCTCCTACCGTAGAACGCAGCTTAAAGACACACGGTGAGACGCGCTGCACGATTCACTGCTCACTGATGAAGACACACGGGGTAGGAACCTTCTGCGTAACTTGCTCGGATTGGGAAATTCATTACTGATGATGGAGAGGTGGAGAAATCTGGGGACTGCTATATAATACAACAATCCATGAGTTTGTTTGATATAAAGCACGTAATCAATAGAAATATATAAACTTTTCAAAGATGGGGTGATTAATTTATTTAATTGAACCTAGCTGCAATTTAACTTTAGAATAAAACTGAAGCTGAAGTCACGCCTCACAAAAAAAGTCAACCACGTTAAATCAGTCAAAAGATTTTAAAAACTAATACAACATCTTCTTTTTATATTTAACAGCAATATTATTCTAATGCTTTATTCTGTTATAAAACTGGCCACTTCATTACTCTTAACATTGTTTTTGGTAAAAAAAAAACTGTGCTGTACATATTTTTTTTATTGTTATTAAATATATACGATTATAGACATATATTATTTCAATAGATGGCAGTAAATGCCCAACTGCTACATATGCATTATTTATACAGCTTTATGAACAAGCAATTGACTGTGGATTGGTCAAATGAACAGAAACCTGAAAATAAGTTCACTGCAAAACAAAGCTAAATGAATTGCAATTTGGAGCCTTATAATAAAAAAAGGTTTGCGTAAGTCCCGAGGGTGCATTAAACAGAGCAACAATCCATTAAATGTTGACTTAGAAAACCCAAATCTGCTGCATCTCAAGACAACTCAGGAATGCTGTTCACAGCCCAGATCACCAGGCACTTCCCACAATCTGAACATCAACCAATCACAAACTTACTAGTCACAGTCACTCTATATTCACTTACCTACCTTCAGCACATTGTCTGGTCTATTGTTCATAATGGTCACTCAGACTCCTTCTGTGCCAACTAACTTGGAAGTTTACCAAATAGTGATTTCCAAACCTGCTCCCAATCCTACCTCCGCTGCTCCAAAGCTGTGAACTCCAAGGTGTTTGGGATTACTTATCTTGTCAATTAACTTAACTGTGGGAACGCTAATTGTTTCTATTTCAAATGGTAATAGATCATACGAAGTACCTTATCACATTTAAAATACATAATATACTTAAAAAAACCCATAAGATTATATGGAATGCTAGAAATCCATGACACGTTTCCCCAAAAATGGCATATATTTATCTACATCAATATAAAGATTTTAATATTAATTAGCATCATAATTTTTGTATAAAAATAACAAAGACAACAATAAAGAACAAGTCCAAAACAGTATTTCTGTGCACTGTTAAATATTATGAATGAACCAAAGATGTGCTGCACCTAAAGTTGCTTTTCTCTCTGGTGAGCAGCAGGATATGTCTTGTATGTTTCCAGCACCTGAATTTTCTAGTCATTTGACATTTGGACGGTTTTCATTTCTTTCCCACTCCTGAAACAAACAACGTTCATTTTTTTATTAATTAAAAAAGGTGCAATGGTAAAGACATGTGTCGTAAAATGTAGCATATTTTCAGCTGCTCTGAGATTATTTACTGAGCTGTACATTTTTATAGTATTTGTATTTTTATGCTTGCTTATGTTGTAATTAATTGCTGTCTCTGACCCATGGCACATAGCTTGTTAATTTGGATGGATGGATGGATGGATGGATGGATGGATGGATGGATGGATGGATGGATGGATGGATGGATGGATGGATGGATGGATGAATAAATAAATAAAGTGAAGCAACTAGGCAAAATCTTTTGCCATTCTAGATTTCTTGTTGCATCTAGTCACAGTTGTTCTTTTACTTTTTTTTATTTCAAATACGTCATAATCTAATATATGTTTAAACACTAACGAGTAGGCATTTCATTACTTACTTTTGTCCTATATTGATCTCCTGGATAATTTTGGTGTGCATGCAGTCAGAGAGTCTCATCCTGGCTATGATCCATCAAAGAATTTAACCAGGCACAGTCTGGCTGATCATTATATACAGTGTGTGCCTTTATGTTCCACTTCAGAAATGATCATTACGTACCTTGTTCTATTTGTACTGTAGAAGTGATCTCAATTCTAAACTGTGTAAAGTTCTGGCATACTTGATGCAATTAAATGAAGCAGTGATTTGCAATATCATTATTTAAAGGGTTTAACCAACATGACTTGCATTTTGCTGCATTTTCCTGAGACACATGGGGTAAAAACCAAAGAGCTGCAGGTGTGTATATACTCTCTGGTCTCAGACACTATGGTAAATTGGTGTAATCGTTTATCTGGCCTGAAGTGGAAACTTTTTGCATGAACAATGAGGAAGGCTGGCAGTGAAAAAAAAGTCATCTGTCTTACAAGTTTCATATAAGAGAGCATAATATAGACTGTAACGTGGGATGGTGGGATCTATTCCACACTTCAGTCATCTATCTCTTTTTGATCATAGCAGAGTCTGCCACGTTACCCACTGTAATCAGCTGTAAAGACCTGTATCCCATCTGATATAACTGTTTTAAGCAAGTCAGAAACAAATATAGCTCTCCAAATTATTCATAATTCACTTCCTCCACGACAGTCTTTTTGCACAGAATGAAAGTAATCAAAAGGCCGTCGTCCACATTTTAATGACGCTGACATTTCTCGCTCATCTGAGTTGGAAGCTCAATTTCCATATCAGAAGGACGACGCCAGTCTGATCCAATCAAAAGAAACATGAGAGAAATGTGAACGTGCTCTTTTATGCCAATTAGGACAGGACCAATTCGTTTACCTGACTTTTTGACATTCTTCTGTGAATATTAAATAGAGGACTGATTTGAGAGCCAAATTTGTCACATCTTTAAACTCTACTGAAAGTATCTTCAGGCTACAAGAAATTACACATTTTACTTGAAAAAAAAAAACAAAAAAAAAAAAAAAAAAAAAACACCATTGTGGACAAACCAGAACACTCGCAACCCATTTTGGTCTTTTGAAAAGTATTAACTAGGTAGTGTCATGAAAAACATTTGATACCAGCATTGGCAAAAGTAGTATTTCATAATACAGAAACTTTGTGGTAACAAAAATATATGGATAAGCTAAAATTTTGGTTAACAACTTTGATTTACACAGGTACATTACACAGGCTAGGAGATCCTCTTGAAAGACATTTGTCAATCAATCAATCAATAAATCAACCAACCAGCCAATCAGTCAGTGAACCTTTGTTTATCGATGGTCCAGCTTCATAGTTTATGTTATTCGATTTATGACAGTGTCATGACTGAATAGTGTTGAGAGCAAAGGTTGGACTAAGTCATTACTTTACAAGTCAAGCCAAGTCCCAAGTAAATACATGGCAGGTCAAAATCAAGTCCCAAGTAAATTCAGGGCAGGTCCAAGTCAAGTTTCATGTCAATGCACAGCAAGTCCAAGTTAAGTCAAAAGTCACAAAATAAATTTCCAACAGGAGTCAAACAAAACAAATATCTAAAATGCAGAAACTTCATGGTAAACTTTGAAAGGAAAGAGTTCAGTCATGTGCATGTCACTCAAATGGAATCACCGTCAGCAATACAGCCAACAACGAATAAATGAACTTCTTAAAGAAGCTTCAGTTTTATTGCGTGTAGTCTCTCTCTTTGACACAGAAGCCTACGTGACATGAACTCACACAGAGTGAAATGTGAATTGGTTATTTTTCAGTCTTTCTGAGTCAAAGGGGTCAAGTCTGAGCCAAGTTGTGAGTCATTGGGGTTCATGTCCAAGTCGAGTCGCAAATCTTTTGCCATATTGTCAAGTCGATTCTCAAGTCATCCAATTAATGACTCGTAGTCTGACTGTAGTCCGAGTCATATGACTCGAGTCCACGCCTCTGGTGTATACTCACTGCAGCACAAATAATGAGTCACACAGTAGCACATTCAGGGACACAAGATCAAGTTCCTAACTTGTCTGGGTTTTTCCTGCACTTTTACATCTTTCCCAATAACTTGATCGTAAACATTCTGGTCAATAAATAAAAAGTAACATAAATCTAGTAAGTAAAAAAATGTTTATAGTATGTTTAATTTTTAGAATATGTTTACGGTATATATTAATTTATATTTATATAAATAAATATATTTATAGTTTATTTATAGTTTGAATGGCTTGTTTTTGGCTTGCACATATACAGGTCCAGAGTAGTGCAATAAATTTCCAGTTGTTAAACACTAAAAAAGAATGCATAATGGCAGAATACACTTACATTCACCTGTTTACTCTACAATATTTGTCATGACATAAATACAAAAATGATGTGTAGCAAATACAATCACAAAGCTATCAAGTAAAAATGTAAAGGTGCAGTATCAGATTATAATTAGGGATGAACTGATATCATTTTTTTAAGACTGAGTACAAGTGCCGATATTTTTTCTGGTACTCGCTGATGCTGAAAGAGGTTGATTGTTTAAAAACAATGAATTGGGTAAGCACCTCACTTATTTGTTTGCTCTCATGTTATCCCTTGACATTTTCTCCTGGTTGGTTGCTGAGTGCTAACGTTACTGCTAGTGACACATTCTTCATGCTCATTTTTGTGTTTTAGATATTTTAAGGTATTACTTATATTATAAGTACTCATTTTTGTTCCTCCATTTTGGGCTTTTTCTTTTATTTGAGATGAATATCAACACAGCAGCATGTGGTAAATAGTTTGGAGTTTAGTGGATTTTTAAAGGTGTGTAAATTACTCTACTGGAGCACTGAACATTAGCCTAATAAAAATCCCATCTGTGCACTTGAAGTGAATTGGTTTAAAGCCGTTTTAAATTATTAAGCAAATCTCACAAAATAGTCCCCACTTAACATTTTTACAGAAGACTATCGAGTAATGGGCAAAACACTGTACATATCTTTAAAGACTGTCACAATTTAAGAGCCACACAACCGTTGTTTTATTTAAATGGCTTTTCACAGGTTACACAGACATATTTAAAATAGTCTGACACTAATCTTTCTGTAATGGCTTTCACTCAGAGGGTTCGAGGTTCTCAGTTTTCCTGTGTTTGACTTAGAAAGAGACAAGCCAGACGTTAATATTCCATTCTGCAGTCTGGCTTTGTTCATCCGACCATACTCTTCTTTTAGTCCCTGTATTCAAATAGCATAATCAAATGTAATCCTACGAATGAGCAGCGTAGCATAAATTGAAGGGCATTTCCACATGACAACGCTAAGCAACTCAGCTATGCATGGATGGTTAGTTTTATAAATAATCCATCATTACACTTAATAATTCATGTCTGTGTAAGTTGTTGGTGTCATCAGCCTTAATGGTTTGAAGACACCTGTATCTATGCAGCCACTTGAGGGAGTCCAGTACTGATTGCTCAAGCACTTATTTAAGTATTCCAAATGCCTCACAAAGCAATTTGCAGTTAAGCCCAATTTTATGGTAAGTATGGAGCACACAGCTCTTGATTTTATGAATGATGATAATGTTGCTGGTTGTTATTTGTTTCAAAAGCAGATCTGTCATGTAGGAAATAGAAAACAATTTATCAGTTGTGTCTATATTTTGTAGTCATGCAACATAATATTCATGCATCACATCAGCTCTGACCGTGAATCCATATCAAGTGACAAATCTGAAGGCCAATTTGATGGGTTTTTTTTCTGTACAGGTTACTGAAATGTGTTTTAATAATTTGTATTTATTACTATTTTTAGTGTCCATTTTATTTATTATTTTAGTATAATATTATAATATTTATTCTAATTTAAAATATATTTTTATAGTCACTGACATGACATATGCTATGTAGCCAAAAGTTATCATCCCCCAATGCAAAACCCTTTTCTGTCAATTGTGATCAAAGCTGTGTTGTTTACAGACAAGGTAAAATATTAGAGTGGGTTTGCTGATGCAGATGTTATAGTCTGCGTTATAGTCTGCATATCCATGAGTCTGAGTTTGGCTGTGGCCAGGAGACCAGTCCTTGTCTGAATGCACAACTATGTTTGAGACAACGGGGGACCGTGACATGGAGTTGTTTTTCAGACATCTCAGTTCCAGTGAAGAGAAATCTGAATTCATCAGTATAAAAAGACATTTCAGATGTCCATATTCTCAACTTTGTTGGAACAGTTTGGGGATGCAATTTGTAATCTTGGAATGAAAGCCCGGCTTTAAAGAGAATACTGAGAGCCATGGCAACAATTTTACTGAAAGAATAGTGAAAAATGCTATAAAATAACCTCTAAACCTTAAATAACGTATTTACAGAAGAGCTGGAAAATGTATTAACATCCTATTACTCTGGGTTAAAAATGGGGTGTGACAATGTTTTATTAAAATCTGCAGTGAACGTAACCTAACAAATTAAAGCAAACTCTAACAGAGCGAGAGGTGAAACAACACAGCATGAAAACAGAACTACTGGAATGAACTAAGACATGCAGAGTGACAGAGAGAAATGTGACTTATTACATGTACATTAAAAACAGAAATCATTGTACAAACCGGGAAGAAGGTGTGCAAAACACTCAACAGCTGAGAGAGACATCAGGTAAGAATGCAACAAAAGCATAAATAATACAAAGGGAATTGCTTGACACACACAAAGGTAGTTTTGTGTTAAAACATCATGAAGCACACTAAAGAGCATGCTGTTTGAATAGGTGGTGGTACGAATCCAGGCCCTAAATGACAAAAAAGTACTTCTGTTCAATAAAAATGGTTCAGTTATGGTGAATTTTCGATTAAGGGGACAAAATAGAACCTGTCATTTTCAAAAGAGCATGTTCTCCCCGTGCTTGCATGGGTTTCCCCCGGTACTTTGATTTCCCCCACATTCCCAAAAACATACCTCAGGTGTAAATGTTGCCCTGCGATGGACTGGGGACCTGTCCAGGTGTACCCCCGCGACTCGCCCAATGTGCGCTGGAGATCCAGCAGACCCCTGTGACCCCGAAAGGGATTAAGCGGGAAGGAAAAAAAATGAATTAATTTTCTTTTTTTTTTTTTTTTTTTTTTTTTTTTTTTTTTTTTTTTTTTTTTTTTTTTTTTTTTCCTTGTCCTGTCCTGCTCAAAAGCCATCACATGGGGGAGTACATGCCTTGCTGAGTTGGACAGTTTTGCTTTCTCCAGAGGAGTAAAACACCTGGTGTGGTGTTTTCTCCTCTGGATTGGAAATTTGAATGTATTTATTAAATATTTATTAGTTGTGATTCCCGCGAGTACGTTTATAATAGTTGTGTCAGGACAAGACAGTGCCGAACCAAAGGGGGGAGTGGACAAAGGATTGGGGAAGGGTGAAGGTACACAAGTGAAAATGAAAGAAAGGAAGAGGAAAAGACGAAGAGAGGAAAATAATAATAATAATAATAATAATAATTTAGAAGTGAAGAAAAAAAAGAATTGCAAATGAATAAAAAATAAAATAAATAAATACCTACCTGAACATGACGCATAAGTCCTAGTTACAGTTCATTTTGTCCATGTCCGTTTGTTATTGTTCATGTAAAACAGTTATTGCAGTTTGTATATCCAGGCACACATACACACATGTTTAAATATTCATACATACACAGACAATCTTTTAAGTGAGGTGATAATAATGTTATATGCTTTAAAAAGCAACTCAGCTACATGGGAGGAAAAATACATAACTTACCAAAGATCACAAACAGTGAGTTGGGCGAACCACACATATCTAACAAACAAACAATTGCAGCACACGGTGCCCAGGGACAGCAGACTCAACCCACCAGTGGCCGACCAACTTCCCACAAATCACCCTCACTCCTCTATGTCCGAGTGCGCTGCGAGGTCCGACACAGAACCGGCTCTGCAATCAGACCGAAGTAACCCGGTGGATTGTTCCACCCCCCGTGGGCCGACATGACCGGGGCCCCGGGCTCCCGAGCCAGAGCATCCCACCCCACCCCACCGAGAACCGCCAGCACCCCCAGAGAGAAACGCCCCGCGCCCGGATGCGAGAGAGCAGGGACGCGCCCGCCACAGCGACGGGGCAGCCCACCCGACAGCGGCCAGGCCGGCCCCCCCGACAGCACAGGGAGGCCCCAGCAGACCCCACCCGCCACCACCACCACCCGCACAGCCCCCGGCGGCAATGCCCCCGGACCCGGGCCCGGCCGCGGCCCCACCAGGGAGGCGCGGGGGGCGAGGAGGGGGAGGAGACCAGGAGACCAGAAGAGGGCAGAGAGGGAGACCCCACCAGGCGCAGCGGAGCCACCCCCCCAGCCACAACCCGACCCCGCACCCACCACGACCAGCAGCCTCAGACCCCTCCCCCCTCCCCCAGTCATCCATCCATTCATCAATCATTCCATCCATACGCCCATTCATACTCGAAGGGCGGTCAGTCACCGTCCAGTGGACCCGCGCCCACCCGGGGATCCCACGGGCCCGCGCTGACGGAGGGCATATACCCACCCCGGACGGGAGACAGAGACGGCCGCCCACCCACTGCCCATCATCTGCCCCCAGTTGGAGTGTAGTGTATGTGTTTGTGTATATGTTGAAGAGATAAGTTGCATTAAAACTGGGGAGTGATGTCCTGGAGCGTCACCGTTGGTTGACAGCTGACGTCCAGGCACCACCCCCCATTCCCTGCGTGTCTAATATGTATGTAAAATAAGAGGGCCGTCATCTCCGCCCTAGAATTTTGGGGGGGCCACAAATCTGCAGCCCCACCCATCAGATGTGGACGGAGAGACTAGCCCTCCAATCCTAAATGTAGTGTGTCCTTGCAAGAGATATTTGGGGCACCGGGAGGGAGACCGGCTCCCGAAGCGGGTCAGTGCCAGATGTTATTGGTCCTCTGACCGCCTCAGGAGGCAGGCCCCTCTCCAGTGCCCTGGAGATGTTGAGTGTCTAACTGAATTAAAACTGGGGGTCCCCTGGCCTGGAGTATGCCGGGGGGGCTGATCCGTGATAGGCCGACCCCCCCAATCCCCCACAGAGACTGAGACCCCCGGGATCCTATGTGTGGGGGTGGAGGAAATGTACCAGGAGCCGCTGCGGGCACCATGCCGACGAGCCGACCGCCCCCCACCCAGGGGTGGCACCGCCCCCCGCCCCGGGGGACACAGTAGAGTCACCAAGGGGGGGACGCGGGAAACCAGGCGGCAGCTGCCCCCCTTCGGATCTAATCCATACTCATTCGTTCACACTCATCCACCCACCCTAAAGCCCACACATACACCCATGCACCCAAACACACCCCCCTGTACATGCACACCCCCACACACACATACACCTCCAAGAACTGCTGGCCGCGTGTGTACAGAGTCAGCAGTACCTGAGGAGGAGACCCCGCCCCACCCAGCGCGGACCATCCCCAACCGGTCCCCGAGCCACCACCCACCACCACCAGGCTGCCGCAAAGGCAATGGCACCCACGACCACATACCCCAGAGGCCCCCCCCCCACACCACACCGCCCGAGAGGCCAATCCGGCCACACAAAGCAACCCCCCCCCCCAACTGCCCGGACCACAAGGCCCCCCGTCTCCGCAGAAACAGCCGGCACCCGGCAAGGCCAGAGCAGTAGCATCCCTGGGGACGGGACCACAAACTACATGCCACCCCAGAGGAGAGGGCAGTCCCACCCGAAGCACACCCATCCAAAAGCAGGAACCGGTCATCTGTTGAGATCCTCTAACTAAAATTCCGAGGAATAGGGGCATTAATAAGAAGTGACAAATATCAACTATTTATGTGAAGGCAGACAACGTTTCCGGGGTGAGATTTAATAACATGTTATATTGAGTGTTGCTTAGTTTTTTTTTTAGTTTTCCAGTTCATAAGAATAGTTTTCTTTGCTACAAGCATAGCAGTGAGAATTAATAGTGATGTGTTAGCCTCGAGTTCTAACCGTGTACTGTCTAGGTCACCCAACAAGCACAGTGCTGGAGTTGGTAAAATGAGGTGGTTAACCCATGATGTTAGCTGACAGCAGACTTCTTGCCAGAATTTTTGCACTGGTGTACAGGACCAAAGAGCATGTAGATAGTGGTCAACTGTATTGTTAGTGCAGTGTTGGCAAATGTTAGTGTCTGAGAGACCCATCTGGAACAATCTTTGACCTGTGTAGTGAGTTCGGTGAAGTATTTTATACTGTATTAGCTGCAAATTTGGGTTTGTAGATGCTTTAAACGTGTTTAAGCATATCCGGTTCCAGAATGGTTGATTTCCATTTACAGATAACTGTTCGTTCCATTTAGTGGTGGGGAGACATACAATATTGTCTGTTTTTAACATTAACTTATAGATTTTGGATATTAACCTCGGGTTGTCAACCCAATAAATTGTTCAATTACTGTGGGTAGCTGCAGAGTCATGTGCTTTTTGCATGTTGAAAGAATGATGGATTTGAGCTGTTGATATTCTAAAAATTTGTTAGTTGGTAATCCGTATTTAAGAACCAAATCTTCAAATGAAATTATTTTGTTGTTGACAATTATATGTCTAAAATGTGTTATTCCATTATTTTGCCAATTTGGAAAATATACTGCCCTTTTGCTTAGTAAGAAGTCTGGGTTGTTCCAAATTGGTGTGTGCTGGCAAGGAGCAAGCGGTGATCCCGTTATCTTAAGAAATTCCCACCAGGCTGTCAGTGAAGTACGTATGCTGATATTCTGAAAGCAGTTGTGATGTTTAATCTTAGGGCTTATAAACGGTAAATCTGCTATCTTAATTTCTTTGCAAAATGTCTGTTCAATGTCGAGCCAGGTGAGTTCAGTCGAATTAGAATTAATCCATTGGTACAAGTGCAGCACTCTATGGCATAGGAAATAATGGTATACGTTGGGGAGCTCCAGGCCACCGCAGTCTTTGGATTTCCTAAGCTTGTGCAAGCTAATGCGTGGAGGTTTGCCTTTCCATAGAAATCTGGAGAAAGGAGAGTCCAATGATTTGAACCAATCCCGGGACGGCTGGTTAGGAATCATTGATAACAGATAATTAATTCTGGGCATGACCATCATTTTAACGCTGGCAACCCTTCCCATAAGTGAAATTGGTAAGTGTTGCCATCTTTTGAGGTCATCCTCTATTCTTTTAAGTAGTGGTGAGTAATTTAGTTGTACCAGATCCGACAGCCTTGGTGAGAATTCAATGCCAAGATATTTAATATTCCCCGAATTAAAAGTGGTGGAGAAGGAAGGGTTCTGAAGAACCGTGTTGAGTGGCATAACTGCTGATTTCCCCCAGTTTACAGAGTATTCAGAGACAGCTGAAAATGATTCAATAACAGTAATAGCTGCTGGAAGAGAGAGATGTGGATGAAGGAGAAATAATAACACATCATCTGCATAAAGACTTATTTTGTGATGTATATATTTTGTACTTATTCCAGTAATTTTAATGTTTTGCCTAATTGCTTGCGCCAGTGGTTCAATGAAAATAGCAAATAGTGAGGGAGAGAGAGGGCAGCCTTGTCTGGTTCCTCTTTGAAGGTTAAATCTAGATGAAGTTTGTTCATTTGTTCTAACTGACGCATTCGCAGAGCTATATAGAATTTGGATCCATTCTATAAAAGAGTTACCTAATCCAAATTTACGAAGTGTTGCCATTAGAAATTTCCAGTTAACTCTATCAAAAGCTTTTTCTGCATCTAGAGAGATAATGGCAGATTCTAGACTCGTGTGGTTCGATAGATCAATCAGGTTAATTAGTCTGTACATGTTATTTGTTGAGTGTCTACCCTTGATAAAACCTGTTTGGTCTGCATGAATAATATGAGGGGTAATTTTTTCCAGCTTTTTAGCGATAGCTTTGCAAATTATTTTTAAGTCTACATTTATAAGAGAAATTGGTCTATAGCTTGATGGCAGTGTGGGGTCCTTCCCTGGTTTTAGGAGTAAACTTATGAAAGCTGAGTTCACGTTTGATGGTATTTTTCCTTCAGACTTAATTTCAACTACCATTCTGCTAAAGGTAGGTTCCAGCACTTGCCAAAACTCTCTGTAGAACTCTGCTGGATAACCATCTGGCCCTGGTGCTTTTTTATTTGGCATTTGTTGTAGAGCCTCGTGGAGTTCTGTAGAAGATATTGGTGATTCTAAATTTCCTATCTGTTCGTTTGATAGTTTTGGTAATTCCAGATTCTTTAAGAATAATTCAATTTCAGTTGGCTATGGGTTAATTTGAGATGTATATAAATTTTTATAAAATTCCCTGAAAGTATTATTAATGTCTTGGGGTTCGTGAACATGTTGTCCATTTTTGTTAATTACTGATGAGATAGTTTGTTTTTCCTTGTTATTTTTTAGTAGTCCTGCTAAAAACTTGCCACACCTGTTAGCATGTTTGAGGTTATCCAGTCGTAGTCTTTCAATTTGAAATTGAGTTTTTTTATTGATTATGATATTCAGTTCTAATTTAGTTTGCCTTAAATCTTTCAGGATGTTTTCTTGGGGGTTGTCTGTATAAGCAGTTTCGAGGGATTTAATTTTTAATTCTAATTCCTGCTCTTTCCTAGTTTCTTGTTTTTTCTTAAATGATGAGAATGAAATTATTTTACCTCGCATTACTACTTTTGCAGTCTCCCATAAAACACACTCTGAAATTCCTGGGGTGTCATTAATTTCCATAAAGGTTTCCCATTCTTTTTTAAAATAATTTATAAATTCCTGGTCTTTAAGCAATGATGTGTTAAGTCTCCAGTTTCTCCTAGGTTGTGAAACATTTGTTGTTATTGAGAAAGAGACTGGTGCATGATCGCTAATTAATATAGAATGAATGCTCGTAAGAGTAATATCTGACAGAACTGAGTTATTTACTAAGAAGTAATCTAGACGTGACTGTGAGTGATGAACCGCTGAGAAATATGTGTACTCCCTTAAAGTTGGATAAAAAGATCTCCAGGCATCACAAAGACCAAAATCAATCATATATTGTTTGAGAATTCTTACTGATTGAGAATCTTTACAATTAGCAGCTGTACTCAGCCTGTCCAGTTCTGGGTTAAGTACCAGGTTAAAATCCCCACCTATTATGAGCTTGGAATCCGAGAGCGTAGATAGAGCTGTGAAAAGGTTGTGAAAGAAAGAGGGGTCATCAACATTGGGTCCATAAATACTAGCGATGCAGTATTCTATGTTTGATATGGTTATGTTAACTATAATAAATCTCCCTTCAGGATCTGCAATAGTATTATTATGAATAAAGGTTATATTTTTACTTATGATTATGGCGACCCCTCTTTGCTTGGAATTGTAACAGGCTGAGTATGTGTATGGAAACAGTGGTGAATACACTGTGTT